>CM020520.1:13457500-13620000 GCA_009823395.1 Thamnaconus septentrionalis
CAAGTGAGTCGTGCCGTGCTCAAGGAGCTCCGCGTGCGTATGCGTGCGACGCCCGGAGGAGGACGTCGGAGGAGGACAGTCGCTGGGGTGAGCCAGAGACGCCAGTTCATCTACCTGGAGGAGAGGCTAGCTAGGCAGCTAGCGAAGAGGGACTTTTGTCTGACATTCGCCGTCCGCGAGCCGCAGGCAGGACGGTGCGACCCAACAGCGGGTAACCACGCAGGATCTCCGACACGAGGTACTGTTGGGATATTTGGGCTACCATGAATGCAGGGTTTATTTTTGTTTTCTTTATTTCAGCTTATGCCGGTTTAGATATATAATAAATAGCGCCTGCGAATTTTAAGTGTTTTTTTTTTTTTTTTTTTTTTTAAAAATACAAAATCTGATTTATGGGAATCCAGAAGGGCGATTGGTTTGTTGACAGAAAACAACCATCTTTATGTTCACTTTTATTCAAATATCTATTTTATGTTGGGCTGTGATTATACTTGTTGTCCATCCACAAAGTGTAGAAGAACACATGCATTCAAAAGGCAATGTAATGTCTCAGAAGTCTGTAAAAGTTAATGTTGCCGAGCTCCAGGTGGAACAAAGTTGGACAAAAATGACCACGTAATGTTGACTATAAGACACTCACCAATGATTTAGCAAGAAATGTTCCAAAACAATCCAAATGTTTTTATTATTATTATTATTATTATTATTATTATTATTATTATTTTAAACAAGGCCATGCCTCTAATCTTCCTATAATTAAAAAACAACAACAATGTTTTTAACGCCAGACTTTGATTTTTTTTTCGTCAGCTCGCAGTAAACGTGTAAAGCCACAGGCACATTAGTTAGCAATAGGTTTGCCATCTTTGGTGGAAAATGTGACTGAAGAGAAAATTGGAACGTTGTTTAAAATGACCCAATTACTCCTTTTTTCGGCGGCATTTTAAACATTTGGGACACTAATCAGTGAGTTTAAATGTGCGCCGTCTGTCCAAGTCTATTAAAAGTCATCGCGAGTCAAAACCAAGTGCCACTGGTAGTCGCTTGGATCGCTCCTCTCGAAAATTACAGCGGAATTACAGTGAATTTGGAACACCCCAAAACTCCCTTAAACCACCCCCACCTCCCCAATCCAACGACCTGCGGCTTTTCAGGACTACACAAACAGCTGCTAAATAGCCACGTGCTGCTTCAGTACTGCATGCGGTATCAAGCCTACGAGGGGGTGGTGGGTGTTTCTGCCCAAAAGAAACAAAAGAAATACTCGTTTCATCAACCCCTTGGATGTAAGACGACATGAACAAAAACTTTAGAAATGTTCCAGTTGCTGGATGGTCCCCCCTCGCTTTAGTTCTGGTGGTTCTATTTTTGCTCGGTGAACCTCCAGGTATTTTTCCTCCCCGAGCGGGCCAGACCGTTTGCAAAAACCACCAATGTATTTGGTTAACGTCTGGTGGCAAAGTGAAAGCGGCTAAGCCATACTGACGCGTGGCGATATCTATGCGTAATACATGTTTTTTCGCGAAAGATTAATCATTCATTCCTAACAGAAGTAGAGAACGGCCGCAGAAAGAGGGGGGCGGGGAGAAAAAAAAAAAAGGAACATGAGAGTTGATGGTTTGAACAGGGGAGGGTGAAGGCCACATGAAAAGACTCCCCCCTAAAAACCAAAGCAGGAAAAATGCCTGTTGAACATCTGCCTAATAAACCACTTTTACAAAAAAAAAAAAAAAAAAAAGAAAAGGAAGATCTCAGCGCTGTACAAGAAACTTTTTATACTTGGTGCTCACATCTCAATGCGTCCCAAGCAGTTACAGACTTTTAAGAGGATGTTCCACCACGGCTGGCTGATGATTTGTTGGTTCGGTGCTTTCCCCCCGTTTTCGCTCAGCGCGTCGTGTCCCCCCCCCCCAATCAAAGCTGGAACAGCTTTGATTGTTGAAAAGACCGGGACCATAACACGGTTCTGGGTGCGGCTCTCAGGTTGGCCGAGCCTCTGTTCTGCAGTTGAAAAGGCCCGGGAGCGCGGGGGCCAACTCGTCGCCGTCAGCTCGGACAGGAAGCTCGGCTTCTTCAATAGGCACGAGCGGGCGTTGCCTCCGAGTGAACGCGACAGCGCACCGGCCGCCCGCTCCGTTTTGGAGACGGGCGGGAACGACCCCGAAAAGGAACGTCGTAGGCGGAGCGCCATTGGAATTGGCAAACGACAAAGTGAGACGAGCTCCTCCTTTGAAGACGCCTCCGGAGGTCAGCCGGCGGGATCCTGGGTCAAGTGGAGGGGATGACAAGTCTGATCTAGCCTCGGCTGGAACTGCCGAAATCCAATCCATTCAAATCAAGTCCAATCAATCAATCGTCTCTGAAATGTGCCGGGGGCGTCCCCAGAAGGACCAAGGGGAAGAAGCACACAGTCCCCAGTTCACGTCAATGGGAGATGACTACGTCGAAAAGAAATCGTCCGAAAGAGAATTGAATGCACAAAACGACTGGTCGATTTTTTAAAAAGCGACACGGACATTCGCTTAAGGATAAACAATAGGTGCGTGTTTTTACAAGTTCAAGTAGAGTACTCAGTCCCGTTATTGGTACCGATACCCGATACTGGTATCGCTGCATCACCAAAGCTAGAATCAACCCTGCAATCTGTACCGAAAGGTCAAGTTTGTAATAATGTTGCTTGATTTATAACATTTATATTGGTCAAATCTGAACATACTGCCCAAATATACATAAATACATAATAAAAGAGTATATTCGCAGCACAGTAAAAAAAAAAATGTTTCTATGGTTTTTCTATCCATGGAACGGTTCTCATACATAAAATAATATACAGAGAGCAATAACCGATGTTGATCCGGCATTATGTTGATGCAAAAAAGTTAAAAAAAAAAATCAATAAAATTTGGCTGTTTATTAAGGTTATGGCTTTATTGATGGTTGTCGTCACGCAATATGTAGTTCTCCTCTTGTAAGATTGCGGTTCCCTCTGCTTTAATGTTTCTATTATTATCATTATTAAGATCTGTGATTTGTGTTTCAAGTTTTTAAAAAATTCACCCCTCCACAATTCTGTGGAGGGCTTCGTAGGCGCATCTGGAAGCCTTTAGGTCATCTCAGAATAAGAAGAGTCATCCAGTGGGTTTTTGTTTTTTCACAACTTCCCCAAACAGACAATCACTTGGCCGCTTGGCAGACGAGAACTCGAGGTTTAAACAAGCTGTCACTCCACATTTGTCTTTTAAAAACCAAAAAAAAAAAGGACGGACGTATTCCCCGCGAGATTGCTGTCGAAAGCTAACGCCAATCTCCAACAAGGAAGTCCTAGCTGGCTTGTTTACGCAAGTGTGTCCCAGATTATTAGCATTTCAGAGGTGTTTTGTAACACAAATGCCCGTTTTTGTTAATTGCGTGCTGCCTTAGACCTTTGGGTGACAGTGCCCTGCTTCACTTAGGAGAAAAAAAAAGTCTTACTTACATTTGTGAACCACAGCATTTCACTCCAGGTGCAATAAAACACATTTTTATGTTTATTCATTTTTCCCCTCTTTGCACTGTATATAGTGTTGTAACTATGCAAAATTCCTCAATGTGGGATAATTAGTCCTTCTTCTCCTTGTTGTTGTTCTTCTTCTCCCCTTATGTAGTTATAACATGGATTTTCTAGGAGATTTTTGTTGGCAAAAAACAGCTCTTTGCGCAATACTTAATGCATGAACTCAAAAATAACCTTTCAAAAACATAAGGTTCAGAACTTAAATTTGAACATATGCGGCCAAAAGCCAAACCCGTCCAAGCTAATGCCTGTATCACCACTATCCCTGGGAGTTAAATGGAGGTATCACCCTCGAAGTTTTGGAATCTGATCCAGTCGGTGTATTTGCGCACTCATTTCTCTGTCACAACAAGCTTGTTATTTGCACTTTATGAATGTGACGCGGAGATTCATTAGAGGCTGTGAACGGCTCTTTTGAAAGTCCCCGGAACAGAACCCGAGTCTGGCCTTATGAATGGGAGCTGCGGAGATCTCCCACTGTAAGGAGGTGGCGGCAGATCGGGCTGAGCCAACAGCGGTCGTCACACGCGATGCTGAGCTCCGCGATAGAAGCTAATTTAGAAATTGAGAAGAGAAGCGGTGTTTCACCGCCTCTGGCTAGCTGAGAGCGCGCGGCTCCCTGTTTGGATAGAACTCAGAGAGTTCCTTGTGCGGATGCATGTTTTGGATGGCAGCGACACAAGCGGAACCGCACTTCTGCCGCTGCCGTGCAGGCGTGCGTGTCCTCGAATTTTAAGCATCGCTCGGACGCTGAAGGGAAAGTGGAAAGGCTTTGTATCTCTATGTTCCGTTTTTTTCCTTTTTTTTGTGGGTGTTTGTTTCTTGTTAATATTGTTAATGTTTTGTTAACAAAGGCATTGCATTCTATTCTATTCCATAGCTAGAGAGACATTGATATGGGGAAATAGAAATGGATTTTTCTTGGCGGGAAAAAGAATCAACAATGTACTCGTTTTTTTGTTTTTTGTTTAAGGAAATGAAATGTTGGGGTCTATCGTTTTGTTGTGCAGCGCTCGCAATCACTAGGTCGTACACTTACTCTTACTTTCTAACAAAAAACAACCTGTCATCTCTACTCAGAGTAGCTTGCAAAAATATGTACAACGTGTGAATAAAATGTGATGACGATAAAGAGTATTTGAAAGAATTACTAAAACAGATTCTGAAATGTGGAAAGAACATTAACGGCTTAGGTCCTGGTCTGTAAATAACAGGAGATGCAGGGTCTTTAAGGAGTGGGTCCATTTCGTTTTTGTGAAAGCATCGCGACGTGCTCTCCGAAGGACTGCCACTATGATCGAGAGAAAAGAGAGAGAGAGCGAGAGAGAGAGTTGCATGACCACAGCTCCACTGACTCAAAACGTGGACGGACGTATTTCCAGAAGGTTACGTCTTGCGTGCTATTGCGTCCAGTGGGGGGGGAACCTCCGCCGGAGGCCCTGCACGAGGGGTGCGACGGGTCGGCTGGCGGCGAGACGAAGCCGGTCGGCGATGCTTCGGCTGCGGTGGACGTTGTTGTTCCTCTCCGAAAACGGCAAGCAAGCGGCGACACCGGGGATCTCCCTCCCTCTCCTCGGCTTCCACCGCTTCCGTGGTGGCCGGCGAGAAACGTGGGATCTCCAGTGGCAAGCGGAGCGGATGGGACCGTCGGTAATTGCTGCCTCCGCTGCTCCGGCGTGGAGGCACAACCTCTAATTTCCCGTGAATAATGTCCCCGTGTCAGACTGCGGGCCAAAGAAAGTGGCAGTTTCCTTTCTCAAGAGGGTTTGCGGCCCGACTAATACGCTTAACTGTGACTCTGTGACCAGTCGGGGCCTGAGGGCCTGCGACCCTGAAAACAACACGTTTGCAGCCTCTCCCTTCTGCTGCGTCGGATTGGGAAAGCTTCAATTCATTTAGAATTAGAATTAAAGCTGCAAGCAGCGTTGAAGGGACTGAGTCAGCCGTGGCCGACGCCCGCTGACATCCAACCTGGCATTTCAGTTTTATGATGTTTTTTGGACCCTGCCTTTGCCCTATGCCAGCTGGGATATGCTCAAGCAGACCCCCAAAACCCTGAGAGCTGGATGGAGCGGGTATTGAAAATGGATGGATGGATGCATGGATGGTGTTTCTTGGGCGATTCCAGGTGGATTTAGAGTGTATTGCGACTTTAAAGGGCCACAAAATCAAAACAATTTCAATAAGTTATAATCATGTAGGGTCTTCCCAGAGAGCACTAAGATCGTTCAAGCGTTTTTACCTCTAGGTGGCGCTCTGGAGCAGCTAGAGTTTTCATTTCTTCGTCAGATGTGAATTTTTTTGATTGACACATTGCCACATTGAGGGGGGGGGTCGTGTTGGGAAAGCGCAACTCCACGAAAAAGCCACAAAGAACAAGTTTCTTTTTCGCCGTTTCCATAAATTGTTCAAGAAAAAAAAAAAGGGAAACCAAAAGGGGGGGTGAAAGTAGCCAAAATTAGAATAAATTACAGAGGTGAGTATTAAAGCCTGAGCTGGAGCAGCCGCTGCAGCAGAACACAAGCTGCCTCTTTGTTTAGCGTTGAGCCCTTCGGGTGCATCCTCCTCCAGCAGCGCAAGCAGCAGCAGCAGCCATAAAGCCTGCTGCGCCGAATTAAAGAGCCAATAATCGCCGCGGATTTATTTTCTCCCGATGGTTTCGGACACAGAAACTCCTTTTTTCAGCTCCGTGTTTGCCGAGGAAGTCGCTTTTTTTTTTTCTCTCTCTCTCTCTTCTTCTTAGAGCAACATGTTGGCGGCCCGTCCACCGCGCCGCGCTCCCCCACCGGTGACCCTCTGCCAACAGCTGGCAGCGTTTAGACTTCAAAGACAGAGAGGGGAGATCTTCGACCGCGCATTTTCATTTTTTTTCTGTTTTCCGTTTGTCGGCACGTGGACGATTTTATTGATAAAAGTCTCGCGAAAGTCGGTGGTCGTCTTTGTGGTTGGACGGGGGCTGCACGTCAGACGGTGGAGGGGGATGGGGGAGGGGCGTTGATGTGAATCCCAGCAGTCGTTTACAGGAGCGACGATCATGTTCTTATTATCCGGCAAACAGTCAAACACAAAGTTGAGCCAGACAAAACTGCCTCGGTAACGGCAGATGCGGCGAAAAGTACTCACATTGTGTACTTGAGTAAAAGTGCAGAATATATACTATGGTAAAAGTAAAAATACTGAATCAACTCTTTTTCTCAACTAAAAGTTGACAGATACAGACAGACATGAATGCACAAATGTAGGGACTAAAAGTAAAAAGTAAAGTATAGATACCTTCTACGTATACTTAAGTAGAGTAACAAAGTATTTTTACTTTTTTGCTTCCCACTTCTGGGTAATGGTAACACAAGACAATACAAAAATAACTAATTTTGAAAACACCAGCTCACTTTTCCCAAAAATCCATCACTCACATTCCTATTAATGCAGCACAGGAGCTTTCAGATTTCAAGTCTTCTGGTAAATGGTTTCAAAAAAGCCAAGATTAGTGTCAGGAATGATGCAACAACAGCAGTCTGAATGCTACATTTACAATATATTATACATGACGTCTGGGTTTGATCCTAAAAAGTTAACGTATTTGTCGGGGATGCACCGATACTGATACCTGTATTGGGGATTGGTACCGATACTCTGCGTGTATTCATAAAATATGTGCCGATACCACACCACTGATACCAGTATTGGATATCGATACCATTATCAGGGTTAAGAGCTTTACTCGTACTAATAAAATACCGACCAATACCAATACCAGTATCGGGCATCTGTGCCAATATCGGGGGTTGTGCACTAAACTTGTATTCATAAAATACATACCAATACCAGTGTCGGGTATCGGTAGCAATACCAGGATTGAATACTCTACTTGTACTCATAAAATATGTCACGATACCACGACACAGATACCAGTTGTATACGATTTTGTTAAATTTGTGTGGTTCACTTAACACGTGTGGAAAACTGAGAAAAACAAAAGTAATTCTATAATGCGTAATGACCTTATTTAGTACTACAGTATCGGTGCATCCCCAGCACTCGAAAGGGCTCAAGACTTGTCCCTCACACTCAACATGACAGCGTCTGAACGGGCCGCGTTCACGTTATTTATACGGAACACGTGTTGAACTCCCAACACCAACACCGATTGCTACCCCTTTGTCTGGTTCGCAGGCGGCGCGTTTCCCCGAGTTTGGACGTGTTACAACCTTCAAGAAGCACGCACGAGTCGAGTGTGCGTTGAGGTTGAGCAACGCGCGAGCAGATGTGGACCTTGTTTAGATATTGTGGTCTAGCGAGGATTACCGAAGGAATGCGGGCCGCAGGAGAGAGCAGCCTGGACGTATAGCGAAGCGGCACAATAGATCTGGTGTTCATCTGAGGTTCAAGCATGACCAGGAGAGAGAGCGAGCGAGAGAGAAAGACAGAGAGAGAGAGAGAGAGAGAGAGAGAAAGGAAAAGAAAAACAAAGCAATTCTTTTTTAGAATCGGCCTTGGAGCGAGAAGAGGTGCTTCCTAACGTGTGTGTTTGAATCCCTCACTGGGTAATATGGTGTCAATGCTGAGATTGTGGTGAATAAATACGCAGTCGTCGAGCCCGGATGGACAGTTTTATTTGAAATGTCTTTATTGGTTCAACAGGCTGGAACACATTTACAACAAGTCCAACTATGACACTAATTTGCCAGTATGAATATTTGCTCAAGGGAGGTAGCCAGTCAGCACTTACAGGCACTGAACGGAGTAAGTTGGGTAGAGTTTCAGAGGATTTTTTTTTTTTTTTTTTTTTTGCCATATGTGTTGTGAACGTGTGATTCCTGGACATCCAAGCCATACAAAGGAAGGTTTTGAGGGTCAGTGTCTCTATTTTTGTAGAAGATTTTATTTTTTTAATCAAAGAATGAGGAGAGTATTAGTGTCAGAATGTGTGACATACCAGCTACTCAGCTGAAGAACTGCGAAAGTGAAATGAGGTTTTCCAACATAACCTGACCCATGAAATTTTCTATAATGCTTCTATAATGGCTTGACGGAAGTGGAGTGTTTGTTTCAAAATGCGAGCAGCAACAATAATAAACTCGCAAATAAAAAACGGCAACCACAAAAAACAGACAAGTACGATAAAATACGCCGCACACTCGAATAGGAGGGGGAGGAGGTACTTCGTTCATATTTATAATAAACAGAAATAACAACATTGCGCTTCCTTCTCGGCTAGGACAGTGTCAAACGTAGAGGAGCGTGTCCCTGTTAGCCTGAGCTAGACGGGCAATGTTGCGCACGCAGCCGGCCGAGTATTCCTGAAGAGCAGCGTCGTCGGAACCCATGAAGTGGATGAGAGGCTGAAAGGAGCACAGGGGACACGAGCTTGAGCTGATTTGAAACACCAGAATGCTAATAATGCTAATGCTAACCACAACAACAAAAAAACAAGAATAATATTGCAGCATCGTTATCATCATTATCATCACCATCTTCATCATTACAATCATCATCACCGTTAGCATCACTATCAATATCATCATCATCACACACATCACCATCCTCATCATCACAATCATCATCATGGTTCATCATTGGATGGTTTTCTTGCTGCTGCTGGATGAAGGTCAAGCGTTGACGGCCTCAACTTCACAACCTGACCGCCACCACCAACAGCACCACTCGATGGCCTCTCACTGCCTCCAAGGTCACATTGCAACCACTCGAGGCTACTTTCAAGGTCGTCCTCAGGTACCCATTTGTGGCGCAAGGGTTTTCGTCAAGCTCCCAGAAGTGTTACATAGTGCAACGATACAGAATGAATTGCAATTGATTGTGTGTCCTGCAAAATAAACGCCAACATTTTCTCTATCCACGACCAACTTTTGGGTCACGACCCACCAGTTGAGAAACGCTGACGTAGAACAATGGCGTTCAGAAGGGGGTTGCGTTTTGGGGATACAAAAAACAAAACAAAAAAACACCACACACACGGCGGCTCTCCAGCTCTCCAGAATAGCAAATAATGGTGTGTGTTTGTGTTTTTCAGAGGTTGAGCTATTTTATCTGCAGGCAGAAAAAAAAAAGTTTGTGGGCAGCTGCGGGGGTGAATCAAAACGAGACGGAGTCTAAATGTGTTCAGCGGCCGTTCTGCCGAGGATCACAACGATGTGGTTTGACGAAGCCGCACTGGCAGCGACTCCGGATGGTTCCGTTTACGTCCGTAATGAATTGACAGCAACACAAACGTCCCTCCGGCGAGCAGTTTTTAAGGACACGCTGGCTCGGGAGCGCAATGAGGCTTTGCTGAGTACGCTTGACTTGCCTTCCTCGGACGTCTGTGGCCCTTTTAAAGCCCCCATATATCATAAGGACCGGGTTGGAAACACTGTTTGCAGTCAGGAGTCACGCTGCCGTAGGATTACAACATGGCTTTGAATACCATCAGGTCCTTTGGTAACTCTATATAATGAGTACACGCTATGAAGCATTAGTTAAGCATTAACAAATACTGAATCCGTCATTTGTAAATGATGTTTCTGACACGAATACTCATAAACTACATAATAATGAGTATCCATGTCAGAAACATGATTTTTCTCCCCCTTGGATTTAAACCGCAACCACAGAGGGGATGGTAGTGATGAGGTCGAGACCGCACCAACCAACCAAGACCATGACATGATCGAGACTAGAGGGCATCGAGACGGAGACCAGACCAAGACTGTATATCAAAGGAAAATCAAAACTAAACAGAGCAAATGACCAGTGTCCTTTTTAAAATTCAAGTTTGCTTCTACATCAATGGAACAGTGACATTTATTTACATCAAGGTATCTTTTCATAATTTTCTTGAACATTTTGCTGCCTTGCCAGCTATTGTGAACCATTTTCAAAATTTACCAGGATTAATTTTAACTGAAAATGATACCATGGCCACAGTGGTGTCATTGCCTCACAGGAAGAAGGTTGTGGGTTCGATTCCCATCCTGGTGCCTCCATGGGTTCTCTCCGGGTTCTCGGGCTGTGAGACGAATTGGAAACTCTGAGGGGCCGTTTACACGGAGCCGGCGTTTTCAGTAAAACCGCACAGGCCGAAACCGCACTTTTTCGAAGACCCCCCTCGGGGTGGATAAGTTTGAAAACGCCACCGTGCCCAGATTTGTGTTTATGTCACAGCTCTAAACCCCTCCCCCCGCCCTGCAACCTGAGCGGCCGTGAGGTGCAGACGACGACAACCACGTCGGGCAGCGGACTTGCTACCGCAAACAGTAGCGAACAATAAAACACGTTTGGACTCCTTCGTCGACCTATCAAGTCCTACTCAGTGATGTTCTAAATAAGATTCAAGATTCAAGAACTTTATTGGTCCCGTTCTCGTGCCGGACGCGCAGCGAAATGACATGAAGTGGCAACGCTAGCGAGACAAGACAGTGCAAATAGCAAAAGCAACATTCACAGGAAAGAAAGAAACGGCAAGAGCAGCAAAAAAAGCTAATCTGAAATAACACTGTAATAACACAACTCGATGCGTTGGCCCTGCACTTTTTTCCACCACATCGGTCGACACTTGTTCCACTAGAAAGAAGGGAGGCGGGGGAGGAGAGGGGATGGATTTGGCTTCTGATTAACGCGAGTCGGAGCAGAACAGACATCAGCGTCAGCCCTCTCTGCGTGTTATACGCGGAATTGTAACACCTCTCAACACGTTTGCGCGGTTAGCGGAGTTGCCAGATGAGCGCCGCTGGAAATATTGCAGTGATTTCCAGCGCAAAAGATAAACACGGGGGGGGGGGAGCAGAGCCAAGATAAAGGATGAGGTGAAGCTGCAGCCCGTGTCATGTTGAAAAACGGGCTGGAGGGAAGATGTAATTCTCCTTTCTTGAGCCGAGAAGTGCACCTAAAGCACTTTATTTGCATTTCTTCTTTTTACAAATATCCCATTTTGTACAATAAATAGGATCCGAAACACCTCTCAAAGACAAACTCAACACTCAACGACACGCAACCACCAGAAAACACGCAGCCCTCCGGGGGCGAAACAAGACTCTTTTGTGAAAAGAGAGGATGCTTGAGAAGTGCCAGAGGCGGCGTGCGATTTTCTTTTTTTTTTTTTTTTTCCGGGTCCAACCTCATAGCATGTTATTCAGACGCTGCCAAATAAGGTCTCCCAAAGTGCACGGCGAGGCTGAGATAAGTACGACTCTCTTCGCTGCCTTCATTCCAAACGCACTCTTCCTCTCCCAGCTGGGATCGGCAGAAACAGAATACGCCGCTTGTTGGGTCCCCCCGGCCTTCGCCGTGGCAACGCGAACATTTGAATTCAGCACCGAAGAACCGGATTGTTTGACTTTTTTTTTTCTTCTCTGTACTATCGTTGCGACCTGTTATTATTTAGGTTGACCAAGCGCCGAGAAGGTTGCCTGGAGAACACGTTCTCCCCTCCCTGTCTGTCTGTCTGTCTGTCTGAAGGTTCAAGGCTGCTCTGCTAGCATGTGCGCGCACACACACACACACACAGGCATGTGCGCGCACGCGGGGCACAGTGAGGTGTCACGGCGTTAAGTGCGCTCCGCCCGTTGGGAGTGCAGCTCCGCAGGTTTGACACCGCGCCGAGCCTGACAGCCATTATGGCTTCATCAACTCCCTCTCTGTCCTCCGCATTCCCCATGTTTCTCAGCGCCGCCGTGGAGGCAAACAGCACAAACAGACAGCAGTGTTTAGCCGGGTGCTGAGGGGGTTCGGGGGTGGTTGGCTAGTGGAAGTCAAGGTAAACAACATTCCCTGCTGCCGTCCAGCGAGCGCGGGGAGGCTGTGAAGCTGCTTTTTCAGCGTCTCCAAAGAGGAAGAGGAAAAGGAGGCCGGCGACTTCCAAATGAAGCGACTTCAACTCGGGAGAAGAGACGGCGTTTTCAAGCTGAGGCTAAAAAAAATAAAAAAATTTAAAAAAGGAACTTTTCGGGTTTTTTTTTGAGGGGAAACAGGCTGTGAGCTCCGACACGCGGTGCTACACGGCTCTCCCACCTCCTGTGGCCACGTTACCTACTAACCTTGCATACTCTCCGTGCATACTACAAGATTCAGTAGTCTGCGTAAGAAAGAAAAAAAACATAAAACAAACAAACTACCTAAACTGTTGCTTCCATCAAAGAAAAAGTTGCATAAATGTTGAATTTGTATTTTGATGTTTTCCCAACAGGTGGCCTTACCCTCAAGAAAGTTGCATCAACAGGTGCTGAGGTAAGAAACCCAAGCCGTAGTTTGCCTTACGCATCAGTAGCTGCGTTTAAATGAAAGCTTTTCGCAAAATAAAAGCGATATTTCTAAAATTTGACCAAGTACGATTACGATTTGCATTGAATGGTGTGAAGCGCATAAGTTGTAATTCTCTTAAAATCTTGTCCCGCGAGATTTACGAGAATTACGTTTGAATTTGTTTACGTTAGTTTGCTGTCAAGAATGGTAGTTTTATTTTTCTCTTTGATTACTTGTAAGTAAAAAACAAAACAAAACTTGGTCCTCCATCCAAACATACCACTGCATTTTCACTTGACCCGAATTGGTCACGTGACGCACGTACGTTACGTCCGGTGCCTTTCGATGGGATTTAGCACATTAGAAATAAAAGTTTATTGATTGATTGATTGATTGGTTGTTAAGAGAACATCTCAGTAGCCACAGTAGCCACACAAACAATGTTTAAAAAAAAATAAATGGCTGCAACAATACGAGAGGCGGCCCAGAAGTTTTACCAGCACCAGTGCAACAAATCGCTGATGTTCTTTCTGCATTCCATTCACAGGTGAGGTACGGCAGGCACGCGTTGTGGGTCTATACATCGCAAACCCACAAACGCGGAGAACAGGGTTGGCTGTAATGCTTCCTCCAGGGTCCGACAGGTACTGTAAGCATTAGCCTCCTTCACCAGAGAACCAGGCCCAGTCGGAACAATGAGGCCGTTTCATTTCCATTTCTCAGGCAGAGAACAAATGCGGCACTGGTGCAGTTGCGTGGCCGTTTGGTAATTAGGCTCTTTAAAAGTCCAAACATACATTACGGGGCAGTGTTGCAACCCGTAAATGGTACATTTGGAAAAAAAAAAAAAAAAAAAAAGGGCAAACACAGAGTGGGAAGATTAAACGGGGCAGTGTGCCTCGGACTGGCACACACTCACTCACTCACTCTAGAAATTCAAATTTAGACGCCCAGACTTTGTATAAAAAGGGGGCTTGTTCGCTTTGTGTCGTGGCTCAAACTACAAAGGGCGTGCGGCTTAACAACTTTAGTAAAATTGGTCTGTTGGAACAGCGCGTGCTCAAGTCCAGCTACCACTTATGGCTGGTGTTGAACCGCATGCATGTAACAGCAGATTGAGCTAAAGTACACCATTTAATGAATATGAGAAGAAATAAAAGAGTCGGGGGGGTTAAGGGAGGGGGAGACAGAGTGGTGCGGCGGTTAGCTTAGCGCTGGCGCTAAGGCCTTGGGCCTCTCTGTCTGGAATTTGCATGTTCTCTCGGTGTCTGCGTGGGTCCTCCTCGGGTTCTCCGGGTCCAAAAGCATCCGTGCGCGAACTCTAACCTGACCGTACGTGCGTGGGTGAAAGGTTGTTTGTCCTCGTTTGTCTTTCTATGACCCCCAACGACCCCCCCACGGGGAAGCGGCTACAGAAGATAAATGGACGGATGGGTGGAATGGATAGAATTGAACTGTGGTGTCATTTATGTTACGGCTGTTGTGGATTTAAAGGTCCAGTGTTCCAAAAGTTTTAAAGGAAGTCCGCCCAACAGCGCGTTCTGTTTTTAGGGCAGTGTCAGCAGGGCTTCCTTAACATTTGGAGCTCTGACGAGGAACAAGATCCTTATTGCTCTCTGTATATTCTTATGGGGTTAAAACTGCCTTGAAATGCTGAATAGCAGAATTTTACACATGCAATTTAAACCACATGCAAATTAATCGCAGTTAACTATGAAGATTCTGTGATTAATTGTGATTAAAAACAATCGTTTGACACATACAGTACATGTATGTATGTGTATATATATATATATATATATATATATATATATATATATAGACACACACACACACATACATATACGTATATATACATTTATGGGCAGTATATTAAGCTAAACAAAAATCAGGCAAAATTTTACACACTGGACCTTTGAAATAGAACATTTCTTAATGTAAATCAAGAGGGTGCTTTCACCGGGGGCACATGATGACTATTACAGCATAAAAGTAGCGACGCCAACCGAAAAATAAATGTAAACAGATTTTCAGAGCCGAGCTTGGAAACGTGCCAAAAGTCTCAAACGTTGCACAAAACAGTGTCCTGTTTCTGCGCTGAAGAACCAAGCGGAATCATTAGCAAAGCTGGTGAATGTGGCCTGGAGTTGGGCAGTTGGGGAGAGGGGCGAGAGAGAGAGAGAGAGAGAGAGAGACAGAAGCTGGGCCACGCTGAAACATTGTCTTCCCCGAGCGACTCTGACCCGACTCTTTGGCCCGAGCCAATATGGTCTCTGCATTCTAACCCCGCAGCCCAGGAGCGTCCCTTAGCAACAGTCACCCCCAGATACAGGCCCTTTGACTTCTGCTGTAATGGTATCTAGGGTCTATCGGAGACACGGCACGGCAAACACACTGGGCTGTTTGCTTCTCTGAATTCCCATGACGGCTAGAAAGTGGAGTCATGTTTCCGCCGCAGAACAAAACCCACTTTGTCTCGGGCCGCTCGGTCAAAGGTTCTGAAAATAAGTCGCAGCCTTTCAAAGGTTATTATGCGGAGTTTTTCACACATTGCTGAAACAAGGGTGGCAGCCAAAAGCCCATTACCCCACCTCCACCACGCTCCCAATGCAATCATGGCAGATTTAGTCTCAGAAAGAACCAAATAAACCCGACAGGAATGACCACGGTAAATCACGTACAGAACTGCAGGGAGCGAAGGAGCCAGCGGAAACAACACACTTCCGCCACGACCGACCTTGACGGCTCCTCTCCTGTGCATGGTGATGCAGTTGTTGGGCTCCTTGGACAGCTGGTACAGAGCCATCACCGTGCTCTTGTGGACGGCGCTGTCTTTGGACTTGAGGTAGTGCACAAGGGGGGGCACGGCCGCGGCGTCGCCGAAGGACGTCCGGTTGCTGCCCCACATGCAGCAGCGGCCGATGGCCTCGGCCAGGTGGCAGAGGAGTCTGTTGTCGGTCTGTTGGGGGCGGAAAAAAATGAAAGCCAGGAGATCCACAATGCTGTCGGGGCCAACAAGTATCTCATCCCTGACACAACTGATGGGCCAATTACGGATTGATATCTTCCATCTCCTGTCGTGTGATTTCTTCATCTCGGCATCACGGACCGAACTTTTGGTGATTTCTTTGGCATGATCAATCATCTTCATTGTGTTCAACCGGTTTTAGAATTAGCGTTAGAATTGGGTTGGATTCCCACACCAGAGACGATGACGAAAGATTGTTAAGTGCAGTCAAAGCAACAGAAGACTAGGATCTTGCTCACAGTGTTGGTCAGACTGGCCAGCAGTGGCACGACCCCGTGATCCGTGAGGACGGCCAGGTTCTCCTTGTCTTTGGCTATCTTGGCGATGGCGGCGCAGATGCTCGCCAGCACCTCGGTGTTCGCCGACTTGAGCAGAGTCACGATCAGCTCCAACCCTCCCACCAGGGAGCGCACCATTTCCCCGGCGTCCTGTAGGTGGAGGTGAGGGGATTATCGTAAGCTTGCCCAGCCAGCTGAGCAGCCAGTAGGACTATCTTTACCTGTGTAAACAAGCGGCTTTCAGAAATAACAACTAATAATAACCGACTTTTTAAATCTGTCTGTGACCTTGAGTGTCCTGAAAGAGGTTTTTAAATAAAATGTAGCATTATTGTTATTATGCATTGTTATTATTAGTCTATTACTATTATACGATTACTATTATTTTTGTATTTTTTTTGTATTTCTATTTTCATTATTTTCATTGACAATCTCCTAAAAATTAAGCCGTTGTGAATCTGCAACAACTTTCGCTCTTGCATCCTGACTTGCCACAATAACATAAAGGCAAAAACAATGTGACGTATGTCATTTTAACACCGCGTAGTTTCATAGGCTTCGTGGTTTCAGCCGAAGGAGCCGGCTGCTGCATCAGCGATAAAAGAGACACCCATCTTTGGCTTTCTAGGCTGATGAAAATCCACCCAGGACTCTCCTGCCATTAAGTTGACCGAACCTGGGACGTTTCAATACTGACGATAAGACGCGTTAGTGCTGAAAAAAAAACAAAAAACTGAAGGCTGAGGAGCCGTGTGATGTCCCAGGCAGCCTGGCCTGGGGATGGGAGGGAAGTGGGGTTGGTGGTGTGTGTGTGTGTGTGAGGGAGATGTTTAACCCCCCCCCCCACCCCACCGACACACAGGAAGCCCGTCTTCAGGAATACTGATGACGGCTGGCCCGGGCGTCCCCGCGACAGAGGAAGCCCTCTAAAGCCGCCAGCTGCAATAGACCAGCCAGAGTCTCTTTCATGGCCGCGGCCAAACCCCGGCGACAACCCCCCCCCCATCTGAGAACAGCACAAATGATGAGGACGCGTGCAGTAAAGGGCCGCGTTGTCCTGAGTCTTTAAAATGAGATGCAAAGGTCCAGTGTGTCAAATTTGGCTGGATTTATGACTTTTATTTTTGGTAAAAGCGCAACGTACTGCCCATAAGTACGCGTTGTCAGAACTCTACGCAATGGACCTTTAAATCCGAGAGTCAGCCGAGTTCTGGCGTAGAATTCCGACGCAATCGCACTTCTCGAACAAGCGAGAGATCCCGGCATCCGACACTGCATGCGAGGTGCACAGTTGCGCCCCATTGCAAGGACAGCGTAAAGGACTCGGAGTGTCGGGACGGATTGCGCGCACGCGCCGTGCAGAGCCGTCGGCGGATTTATCCCGACTCTCACAAAGAAAGCTACTACGGGACGGCAAACTGAAACCACATGGCGGCTTGCTACCCCCCTTATGTAAATAGAAGAGTTCCTAAACTGAAGAGCTAAAGAGCTTTATTTGGGGCTTGCCATTATTGTTAATTGTTAATGCCTTTCCTGTTGAAGATACGGTTTCACCACCTCAATATGAATGTAGATCTGGATCAAATAGACACGTGAGTTTGGGTCCCATGTCTCTATGACGTTCACACTAGCCACTAGGGCCACTCTAACCTGGGCAGTGGTTTTTTTTGGGCTGTTTTTGCATGCTACTTAGCAATTAGAGTTTCAATTTTTTGCATTTTCGAAAAAAAATTTCACCAGTCCTCCTGAGCCGCATGCCAAATTTGGTGCGATTCCGAGTACGCTAACGGGGGTCAAAATGAGGTCGGGAGAGGCGTAGGGGAGAACAATAATAGCAAACACTCAAAAAAAAATCAACGGCTCTTTGGCCCTTGTGCAAGCCAGCTTTTTGTCCGGCTCAGCCCCAATAATATTAAAATCACCCGTAAATCATGGCTATGAATTTTCTCTCAAAATTGTAATTGCTGATATTCAAACAGCAGTTGTCGCGCAGCAAAAATATAATGTGCGGCCGGTTTTCGGGAAAAAAAAACAACCAAAAAACAATCTTTTGGACATGTAGGGTGACGCGGGCGTGTTTGCGCGAGCACGGCCCAAAAGATTTGGGATGGTGCTGAGGAAAAGGTCTTGCAGCTGGGGCGGGTTTCGCCACAGGATATTACCCCCGTCTTAATCTCTGCCTGCATCTCAGTCGGGCCCAATCTCGACGTGCCAGCCAGAGCCGCTCTGCTTCGCATTAGCCCGAGGTCCACGTAAAACCTCCTCCTCCTCCTCCTCCCAAAAATGGGTCGGAGGAGGAGGAGGAGGAGGCGGCGATACGGTGCCGGCTTCTGTTTTGTCAGGCCCTCTCTTCTGAAACCACACAGGCGGCCCGCAGGCCTCTTTGATTTAGAGGACGTCTGGGCGGGAGAGAGGGGGAGGCGGCAGAAGACGTATGTGCGGCGCTCCCCCGCTGCACCGTACCTTGGCGTTCTCCACGCACGGACAGAGAGCCCAGGCGGCGCTGCGCTGCACGTCGGCGCTGGGGTTCTTCAGCAGGGACCACACCAGGCGCACGCCGTCGAGCTGGTCGATGATTCTGCTCGAGGGAAGAGGGAAGATGGGGTCAGGTTCGATCGGAGGTTTCATCAGTAATCGGTTGGGTTGGTTGGTACCTTAAGAATATATATATGAGAACCATTCTAAGGGTAGGAAAACCAAATGACTTTTACTGTACTGCGCGTATTCACTTTTATGAATGTATTCATGGGCAGTAAGTTAAGCTTTTACCAATATAAAAATCATAAATCAGGCCAAATATTACACACTGAACTTTTGAATAGCCCAGTGTGTAATATTTGGAGATTTTGAGAAGAAACGGCAACGTCAACTGGTTACATTTTAGATTGCAGCGCTCTTTCAGTTCCCCTCCCTCTCCCAAGCTTGCCAGCGAACTACGGCGGCACCTAAACCTGGATGCCTCGCCCACCTTCCACTTCGTTGGTTTATTTGAGGACGCCAGCGTTCACCCTAAATGCCAAACGCGCAGTCGGGCAGCTGGATGTGTCCACACCAGGCTTCCTTAGTAAATATGGTGGTGCAAGATGGCGGCTAACCGGGAGCAAGACCCTTGATCTATGGATACTCTTACATATATATGAAAACCGTTCTAAGGGTAGGAAAACCAAATCACTGTTATTGTCCTGCGAGTCTACTATTTTAATAATGTATTTATGCGCAGTATTTTGAGCTTTTTTCCAATTTAGACATCAATTTTACACACTGGACCTTTAAGAGTTGACCGATCATCTCGTTCAGACCGAGCCAATCAGGATGAAGGCACTGATGTCTCTTGCTCGGTTCCAGCCCTGAGATCCGCTCACAGGTTTGCTCACTTTAAATAGCTTTCCTGTAGGAAACCTTCGGAGGTTCTAGGTCAAGAGGTGAACTGGTACAGCTGTGGACTATGTGCAGAGCTTTGTATACGCTTCCGTAAATAGCAACTGATACAAACTTGTGCTTCATGTCAGCGGCTTGCTTTTAGAAGCAAAACCAACAAGGCTTGTTTTGGGAGTTTGGGAGTTTGACAAGGTCTTGACTTTCACTTTGCAGTGAGCCGCATTCATGACGCGTCGCACGCAGAGACGTAGCCAAATCAGCACCTGAAGCGCTCCTGAAGCACCCATTGTCTGGTCTGAATATTTTTTTTTTTTTTTTTTAAAGTAACCCGTTCCCCATGTGTGCTTCCATCAACAAGGCTGGCATTGAATTTTGTCATAATTACTTAAACACTCCCCAAGCACAGCATCTCCGTGACTGACAATGAGGGAAGACTCATCGGGGACGTCTCCAGCGCCATCTGTCTTTCCTCTGTGCATAAATCAGTCTGGGGCGGGGGGACCATAACATCGGATTCCAGTCTGCGAGGACTCGCGGACAGAAACGAAAAAACAAAAACAAAAAAAAAAACGAAGCATCATTTGATCCGCCAGTACGAAATAGATTAGCGACGAAGTTGCTTCTGACACTGATGGATTAAAAGAGGGCGACCGCGAGACCCCGGAGACTTTGAACGATGCGTTTTTCGCTCTTGTAGCTACACGGGGATTCACTGGAGGAAGTTCTGTGTCGTTAACCGCGCCACTGTCTGCTGGTCCCGAGTCAAAACAAACACGCGGGCGGCAGTTCATGGAAAATTTGAAAAACGATGGGTTTGTTTCGGGGGGGTGGGGCCCTCCTGTCGTTATTAAAGACGTGTAAGTCTTGAGGGGGGGGGCTTTAAGTAGATTTTGAACTGCTAGAAAGTTGCAGTTGTTCTTCCATGCAGCAGCAGCAGCATCGCATTTGCTTGGCTTGCCAAACAGTCATTGGAAAAACAGCTCCGGCAGAGTCGGGCCGGGGCAGGAAACAATCAAATGTGAGTTATTATAATTGCTCAGCACGCTGTGGTATACACACACACACACGCACACACACGTCTCTCAGAAAAAGTAATTGCTGCAAAACATACAAAGAGCCACCGCTGACATATGGAGTGTTCTGTGTAAGTGTTTAAGGCACACACAAAAAAAAAACCCCACACACACACTCACGTCTGGCCCAAATATATACACCCAGTGGGAAAACATGAAGAACAAGACGAACCGAGACTTTCCCCTCCAAGTAGTTTACGACAGATTGCGGATTTGGTTTGACGAAGTGTTTTGTTTTTTTTTTCTTTCGTTACGCGACGTAGTTCACTCGGTTTACCCTTTAAAAACAATTGCGGAAGGGGACTAACAGCTAACTGGTGGCACAAATTCTTTTATTTGAGTCCTGCGCTAATTAAAAGCGGCGCTCGCAGTCCAAAGCCGCCCCGTAAAAGTGACGTAGGCGCGGACGGAAGCCGCACAACGTACAGTAGCGGCATTGTGGGGGTTTGCGTGGACGGCGGGGAAACAAAGCCTGCCTGAGACGGCGGTCGGCTGTGTTCTTTCCAGCCGTTTTTTTTTTTTTTTTTGGGACGAGCCAGGTTCAAATCCCGACGCCGGCCACAAAGTCCTAGCGAAGAGCTGCGAGGTTCGACCGCAGCTTTATTTAACACAGCAGGTACAATAAACAAGGCATTCGAAATCTGTCATTCGCAGTGTTTGGGGCGAGTAATCCATTACCGAGTCATCCGCTACTGTAGTTCAACTACTTTTTGAGGAACGGAGGAATGGAACTAGGTGAATGTGGCAAAATGCATAATTACTTTATCAAGTAACGATTTGGTGACTTTTCCGAAATCTTACTTATCTAACTATGTTTAGCAAAAAGGCACCGGTGCTGTGCAGGAGTTTGTTCTGTGAAATGTGCAGTTTGTGGTCAGAGTGCAAACATTCATTCAAGAGAGGACATAGGCAATGTTTTTACTGTTATATTGTTACTATATCTTGTTTTTTTAACTAAAGCAATTAGTAAAGTAATTTATTACTTGAAACAAAGTAGTTAAATAAGTAATCAGATTACTTTATGAAAGAGTAATCAGTTCTCAGCAGTTGCATTACTTTTATGGAGTAATCCCAACAACACTGGTCATTAGACCGGGTAATAAACACCTGCGTAATGACAGATGAGAAGACCAGAGAGTTCTGAAGGAATCAGGCCGTGGACAGGCTAATGTCTAAACACTGTGCCAACAAGACATTCATCGACTGAATACGTTGGGGCGTTAATCCAATTTTCATTTTTTTAAATTATTATTATTGTTATTATTTTTTGGTTCAGAAACACCTCACACGACGCCTCTAACTGACAGAGGCCGCGTTAGCCAGTCGGATAAGCCGGGGGAAGGAGGGAGACTTACGCCATGTTATACGTATCTGCGGCACAGGCTCCCACTGCCTTGGTCACATTTACAAGCAGCGCCTGGTGAAATGACACACACACACACACAAAAAAAAAAAGCACGTAAGCAACCATCCAACGAAATGGCCGCGCTTCACAAGCATGAGACGGCGACGCTGGCGCGTCGGGGAAAGCGTTCAACGCGCCTGATTGGTCCCAGTGAGCAGGTTAATGAGCGACTTGATTCCTCCGCTCTTGCAGATGGTGACCTTGTTAGCGGGGATCTGGGCAAACTCTCCCAGGGCGCCCACCACATTCACCAGCACTTCTTCGGGCTGATCGATCAGCAGCCCGACCAGACTCTCCAAGGTCTTGTACTCCTGAAACCTTAGAGTGTTGAGAGGAGAGGAGAGGAGAGGAGGGGGTGGGTGAGGGGAGGAGGAGGAGAGGGCATTGCTCCAACAGCTCGACCGTGATTTATGGCCGCCGCACTCGACAGAACATCCGCAGCCTCGCTGAAGTTTATAAGATTTGAAATCGGGGGGATTCGAAGACGGATCAGATGCACAGCGCGCAACGTGCCAAAATGCGTACAGCGGTGCTAATATATCGACGGCGATCCAATGCTATTTGACGTTGAGCCCCTTTGGCAGCTAGCAAATACGCTGTTCTGGCTAAACCGTCTAAACAGCCTGCCGCTGGTATGTTATTTTCATCATGATTCATCGTGCGATTCATCCTGCTAGAATCATTAATGCAAATGCACAAAGAAAAAAAAAAGAAAGAAATCAAACAAGAACTTCCCTCTTCTAGTTTTAGGAAAGACATTTCTCAGGTCTGCAGATACGTCTGCACAAACGAGCATTGCTGAACCTCGAGGCGGTCCTGTGTAAAACAACCAACATCGTTTTATTAATTAAGGTGTAAGAACTCGCTAACAAGCAGATCGGGAACCCTGGTATGCTTCAGTTGGAGGGGTAACTTTCCGCGTCACATGCTGCGGTTGTCGTCGCATATTGACGGAAAAGGCCAAAATGAACGAAGGCACGCTCGTGAATTAATAAATGATCGTAGAAGAGAAGAGGGGAAGCAATTGCGCGATGGCAAAACGTGCCGACAGGAAGCTCATTAAAAGCTGTCAGTTGCGACTTTATCCTCATCCTTCGAGAGAATTTAAAAATAAGTCAGTTCAATGACGGACATTTTTTTTTTTTTTTCCGACGCTTGCATTGGAAGTGAGGTTAGCAACGGGGAGAGTCTGAAAATGTAAACGAACTCCAGGATCTTTATCCAGGACCCTAAAGCGCTGGCCAATACAGTTTGAGAGTTGGCAGTCAACAACTTTCCATTGCAGAGTTGATTCCGCACTCTGCCGTTAGCGCTTTTAGCAGCATTTGTGTGCGTGTGTTTGTCATTAGCATCCCTGCGCACCAAATTAAAGGGGCAGTTATCAAGCCGCGAACACGCCGAGGAAGTCTTCAGGAAAAGATTCATTCTTAGTAATATCTCGATAGGCTTCAGGCGCATTTAACCAGTGAACGCAGTTGTATTTGTAGCGAGTATCGATCATCCGGCATTCTGATGCATCATTAATCAGGAAAATGGCTCGCACATGGGTGCTACTTGTCTCGAGCGGCGGTCGTCCAGCCCCCAAACCGTCCAGACCGCAGGAAGAAATCATCAGTCACGTTAAAGGGAAAAGGCTGTTTTTCGTTTGACCCTGGACTTAATGAAAGAGGAGTGAAAAACTTCCACTCTCAGCCTGCCATCATCGCCGCGGCGGCATTCGCTCCAAAACGATTTTCGTCTCGGCGCGGCGCTCGGCCGGTGATTGCTTCTGAAACGAGCGCGCGCCCCCGGGAACCCCCCGCGGCCATTAGCGGCCTTTCTTCCTCTTCGACAGTAATGGCTCGGCCCCCGGCTTGAGCTTAACCCCCGGCATTTAAGAGTCACTGGAAGACGCCTGGGAGAGCGGTGAAAAAAACAGATCCACTTACGCGTTCGAGCGGCCATTTGAAAACATTAGCCGCGCATCACGCTGGTCGCCCCCACCGCCCCCCTACCCCCAAAAAAGGTGGTCGGATTTCACTATCGCTGACACAGTGAAGCCCGAATCATCCAAAAAGGCAGACGGCGGAAACCAAAATGGTATAAAATGAGGGCCGCGTTGACGCTGTGAGCTTTCTTTGTGACGCCCTCAATTTGCCTTGTCGGTAACTGAAAGCTGCAATTTTTTTTGCGAATTGTTATCAGTCGCGATTTTGTGTGACTGCTTGAAATGGTACATTTGCTTTCATAATCGTTGTTGACAACGGTGACGCAACAGTCTTTGTGTATAAAGTAAAGGCAAAGCAGGCAAAGTAGCTTCGTTGTCATTGTGCACTACGTCATGAAATAGTGAGATCAGAATTGCACAGCCACTGTGGACTAACTCGACCTCCTCCATATTTGTAAAGATTTGTTATAACCCACAACAAGACTCAGCATATAAACCATTAACTCCTCAATCATTAAATGACATTCAATGTTTTTGCTAGCTACGGACGGTGACACAGTTTTGACTCACATTAATTGGGGCTGTCAAACAATTACATTTTTAAGTCGAGATTAATTTCTGACTTTACGAAGTTAACTGCGATTAAAGTTAACTGTCATATTAATCGACAGTTTTTTGATTCGCGTGCAAAACAATTCTTAGCGCAGTGTCTTCATTGGGAAGCCACTGAACACAGGAGTTCCAATTTGGGTGCATCTCGACTCACTTCTTACAAATGCGTTTCACAGGAGTTCCTTTCTCAATTTCTTACAGCTGCAGACGTGAAAAACTGTCGTCCGCGACGGCAAAGTGTACGACTCGTCAGAGCATTCAGTGGCCGCCCATTTAGCGATAGCTTTAGTTAGCTTCTTTGATGTACTTTCATATGTTTTTCCCCCCTTTTCTTTATGAGTAATATAATGTTCCACGTTTTAGCACTATACCATTGCTCTAATTATGCAAACGTCCCCAATGTGGGACAGGTAAAGGCATTCTCTTCTATTCTATTCCATAAGATAAACACAGCCAACGTTAGCAGTGTGGAAACACAGCGCCGCAGCTTGAGGACCCGACGACGGGTGAATGGAAGGGACAAAAGGCTTGCGATTAAAATTCTCTTAAAAAACCTTAGCGCGTCATTCATTGCATTTAATCTCGTCGCGATTAACACATTTAAGAAAAAATAATGTCCCGCTGGTGCCCCTGTGAAGGACTCTCTCTGAATCTGATGCGGCAGTGGAGACTTGCTTCCAGTCGGGAGGACTTGGACTCTAAACGCCGGATATCATCCTGTCAAGTTATGATCTATGAAGTGCAGGAGGATCCCGTTGAGTGGCTGCTCATTCTCCCTCGTTATTATTTTATTTTATTTTTTTTGTATCCCGCAACAATTTGAAGCAGCGTTACAGCCTTCCTGACAAAGAGACACATTTTTCACACGTTCTCACCTCAAGGAAGAGCCTCGCATTCCAAAAAACGTTGTCCTATCAGTGCTGCGGCCACGTTTTCGACTGATTTACGTTTTACTTTGACACTGCTTTGTTGTAGGGGACTCAGTCGTGCGTTACGCTACAGCTAAATCATCCTCTCGAGGCTGAGCTTGAGGAAGGCGCGGGCCCGCCAGAGCATGGCCCGAATAGTCCTCGTTCATTATTTCAAGGAAGTTTCAGATTATTTCAAAGGATTTTAGCAATATTGCTAGCATGGCAAAAAATGTTTCGAGTCTCTGAGGCTAATAAGCGCAAGTGAAAAAAGAAAAAATCCGTAAATGCCCCTTGCTGAAAGACGCAGGCTCAAAGACGCCCCCAATAAATACAACTCCGCAGGGCC
Organism: Thamnaconus septentrionalis; assembly: GCA_009823395.1. Classification (NCBI taxonomy): domain Eukaryota; kingdom Metazoa; phylum Chordata; class Actinopteri; order Tetraodontiformes; family Monacanthidae; genus Thamnaconus; species Thamnaconus septentrionalis. Next base: position 13,483,249 of record CM020520.1, read on the forward strand.
CCGCATCAAGCCGACTTTAAATAAATCCCATTCTGTCAGCATGCCTGCGTTCAGCTCAAAAGTAACGGGCCTCCGCAGACCCAGAAGTCTATAAAATCATCACGTCGACGCGAGTCTTTGTTAACGCGGCGAAGGGGCCGAACGTCAGCGGCAAACGCGCTTGCGAAAAAAGATCAGAGCGGGTAGAGCCGCAGCGAAAGCATCATTTCTCACGCAAATAATCACTTCAGTACGGCAATGAGAGGGAAAAGGAAGCGCGTGGCAACTGCAGGCGAATGGGGGAAGCGACGCGGGAACATGTGGTAAAAATTACAGCCCCTCCCCGCCTCTCCCGAACATCACTCACCCACCCGCAAAACAGCGTGGACCACAATCAGCCGAGTGCAACGTCGTGAGATGTGTGCTGATTGACGCTATTAGCATCGTCCGGGACCGCGACGTTTCGCCGAAGTCTCGGCCAAATTAACTCGAGTTAACTCATTGCTATTAATCCTCTTTGGCGCCGGGCCCAATTAAGGTGCTTTGTCCAATTTGCTGGGCGCAACGTGTACCCAGCCTTCCTCATCTGGTCCTCATTATTGAAGATCACAGTCACAGCTCCAGGAGAACAGGACGGACAGAGGGACGGACGGACGGACGGACAGACAGACAGACAGACAGACAGAGAGAGTTTCGGCCATACTTGGTCACATTCTCCGGGCTTATGGAGCACTTCCAGATGGCCCCGGTGGCGGCAGCCAGGAGGTGCTTGTTGTCCGCTTTGCCCAGCAAAGCAACCAGCGGCTGAAGCCCTCGGTACTGCCGCACCAGGTCACGGGTCTGCTTGTCTTCCGCGCACTGGGAACGATAAGGGGAGCGCCTGAGACGTCACTAACGTCTCGTCGGAGGAGCAAGAGGTAGCTTCCTGCTCGGATCATTTTCACACTGCAGGTACTGGTGTCAACTGAGGGCTTTGTCGGGCCGAAGGAGAAAGAAATGACACGGAAAAACCCCGCAAAAAAATAGTTTTGATGGCGAGTAATCCAAACGTATTCACACTGGCCATCACATGACTTGGGAACAGCAGTGAATTAATATGCTCTGTCTGGAGCAGGAAGTCTTGTTCAGTGGAGGAGAGATCTGGCTCTGTATGCATTTCAGGATGGCAACTGGGATCAATTGGAATATAAATATAAGGGATGCACCAGTACCACTTTTTTACAGAACAAGTAGAGTACAGGTACTTGCTTTCAGTACTCAATAACACCAATACTGAGAACTTAATAAGGCCACTAAACACTATGAAATTATGAAATATAATTTTTTTTTTTTTTACTGTTACTTCTGTTATTTGAACAACATTCCTCAGAGTGTTTAACTAGAACATGTTGACTGTCTCAAGATTCACAAATTTAAGAAAATTGTCTTATACGTACATATACAACTGATATCGGTGTCGTGGTATCAGCACGTAATTACAAGCATGAGTAGCGTACTCAACTCCGGTATCGGCACCGATACCTGATACTGGTATCAGTATCTCTAGTAAATATATATATATATTATTTTTATCCAGTATATAATCAATCATATAATTGTTGACTTTATCTGTATAAAAGCAATCCATAATCGCATATGAATAAATTTTACTTTGTATTTTATAGTATGAGCACTTTCTTTTAAAATAGAAGAAGCTGATTTCAAGGGCTACCTTGAAGATTGCACTGGCGCAGTGCATTTGGAGCTCATCGTTGTCGCTGCTCAGGTTCTTGACTAAATCCTTGATCATGCCCTCAGTCTGGATGGCGATCCTGTAGTTTTCCTGTGACAACGTGAGAAAAAAAAATCATTGGCATTGCAAAAAAATTTTTTTTTAAAAATAACAACAAAAAATGAGTTGCTCAATCAAGTCAAGAGTGTTTTCAATTTTTAATGACTTTTTAAATATGGATTTTATGACGCAGAGCTGAAACTGGAACAGCATTTGCAAGGGTGCCAAGTATTTATTTCAGTTATGGTGAATAAATGAAATAATACTTTGTGACTGCTTTGGAAAGCACCAATACCGATACCAGTATTGGGTATCAATGCCGATACCAGTAGCAGGTATCAATACCGGTACCAGTATCAGGTATCGGTATCAATACTTGGGTTGAGTATGCTATGTGCTTATACCGCAACACTGATACCAGTTGTATATGCATGTATAGGTTAATTTTGTAAAATGTGTGTTTGTCCTGCAGTGAAACTTGTTTTAGAAAAACATGCTGATGAATGTTGTTCAAATAACAGAACACCTGTGGAAAATCTTTTAAAAATCCAAGTCATTTTGTCATGTGATATCGCGTTATGAGGTACTTTTGGGTAGTACTGAAATGCAAGTACTCCGTGCTTTACTCATTATGTAAAAAAAAATAAAAAAAAAAAAAAAGTGATATCGGTGCATCCCTACTTGACAGCAGCAGTTATTGATGGAACTTTAGACGCGTGACAGATTGAGCGCGACGGCGCATGCGCCCTTCTCACCACCGACGCGCACTCCTGCAGCGTGCCCACCACTGGAATGAGCATGTTCTTGTGCGGCGACTTGAGCAGGCGCCCCAGCAGAGGGATCCCCCCGGCCTGTCGGATGGCCTCCTTGTTCCTGCTGGTCTTGCTGCAGCTCCACAGGGCCAGAGCGCCACAGCGAGCCACCTCCACGTCCCTCTCCTGGTTCTTCGCCGTCGGCTTCGCTAAACCGGAAACGCAGTCCAGCAGCTTGACCTGAGCCGAGAAGAAACGGGATACCGGCTGTTAAGATGCTAAACGCAGATGTCATCATTATCATCATTATCAGGTGTGCCAAGAGGCAGATGAGACGCACCAGCTGGGAAGCACCATTTTTTTTTTTTTTTTTTTTGCAATGCAATTAGAGTTCTATCACTGCTGGGTCTTATATAACTCCTCTCCACTGTGTGACAGATAATATTCTGGACGTTTCTGGACTCAGTGGCAAATGTTGCACAAGTGGTTTATGAAACCTTGCTTATCCATGACTCGGCACAACTCGACGGCCTTTTGCGCCTCTTGCTCTTGTTTGTTTGTTTTAGTTAGATTCACTTTGACTCTTTCTTGTAATTACTGTATAGTTTTCGTGTTGTTTTTAGTGCTGCAACAGCGTATTTTCCCAATTTGGGATCAATAAAGTACTTCAATCTATCTATTTATCTAGCTAGCTGGCTAGCTAGCTAGCTAGATAGATAGATGACTCGCTAGCTATCCGTCAGTCTGTCTTGTATTTTGGAGCACTGACTGTGATCTTAGATAACGATTAGGCTTGTTGCCAAAGAGGAGCATAGTTAACTCTAGCTAATTTGGCCAAGACTTCAATAAAACATCCCAGTCCGGATGACGCTAATAGCGTCAATCAGCCAATATCTGAATCTGACACCAATGTATTTGGTTGTCGATCTATCTATCTATCTATGCATAGGATGAAAAAGGCAGACGTGCTGGGGTGGAAAACTATATATATATATATATATATATATATATATATATATATATATATATATATATATATATATATATATACTATACTATGTGTGTATATATGTTTGTTTTTTTTGAAGCCTGAAAATTCAGTGTTCTAATCAGTAGCTGCTAGCCAAGTGAGACAGATCCGGCAAGGCTGCACAGCTCAAAGGTGAACTAGTAGCCTAGCGGGAAATTAATCTGCCCGCGAGAAAACACTTGCATACAAGAACATCAGATTTGGGAGCCTGAGGAAAAAATGTACAAAGCATTTAGGCTTCAATCAGGGGCCGTTCGGTCAGGTTTCCGAGGATGTAAAGATGTTTTACCTCAGCACCCGCTTGGGTCTCTATTTGATCGCACCAAAATATAGTTGAGCACAGTCGGGCTGCGTGCTTTACACATTTAAAGGGCGTAATAATAGCGGCTCGGAGGGACGTAACTCTGTCGTCACTGTCACAGTGAATGTCGCAAGTATTTCGATGTGACAATTCCAAATTATACGTATTCAGGGCAAAAAGTGTGGGTGTGTATTTTTTTTTTTTTTTTTTTTTTTTGAAGCAGAGCAGACAGATGTAAGGACTACACTTAGTCACACCAGCTCGTACAGCCCTGGAATTAGAGCAAAAGCGAGACTCCTGGGGTGGCCAGGAAGAAACGAGCGAGTTTAGTTTCGAAACTGATGAGAATGGAGAAAAGGGGACAAAAGACAAGACACTGGCGGATGAGACAAACACTGCAAGCAGTTGTAGTAGTAGTTTAATAAATATCTACTACGTCAAAGCCTTGTTTGTACTTTTTTGGGTTAATATATAGCAAATACAATACTTGTAGTCAACAAATGGTATTTGGATAACTTTCACATTTTGGGAAAATATTGAATCCATTTTGTAAAATTGGGCCTGATTTATGATTTTTATATTGGTAAAAGCGAAACAAACTACCCATCGACACATTAATAGAAGTTTAAGCCCACAGTACAATGAAAGGCATTTGGTTTTCCTACCCCGAGAGCAGTTCTCACATAAATAAGAATGTACATAGGGCAGACAAATTCCCGTTGGTTGCACCTACCAGTTTTCTTATCCCACCGTACTGCCTGACTATCCTGCGTGCCCTGCGGAACCTGGCCACGTTGGCGACCGTCTCTGCAGCCAAGGCCTGGAGCTCCTTGACCGGTGAGTCCAGGATGGCCACGATGCTCTGCAGGCCGCCCATGTCGACGATGGCTTGGCGGATTTGCACGTTGTGACAAATCTTCCTCAGGATTTTGAGGGAGCCGATCTAAAAAAAAAAGTCACGCACACAGGAAGTCACGGTAGCGTCTGGACGCTTGATCACTGTCCACGCTCGCGAGGACTTCCCAGGTCAGGGTCCCCGGTCCACAGGTTGCTCACTTTGCATTTGACTTCATCCGTGTCCAGCAAGTTGATGAGGACTTCGAGGCCGCCCACGTCCCGAATGGCCAGCTGGCACGTCTCCTGCATCAAGCTGAAGTCCATCAGGGCACAAAGGGTGAGAACAGTGGCCGTCTGGTCACCTCCCTGGGATCACGACACACAAGAAATAGTTACTACTACTACCATTATGATTATAATAAAAGAAGTAATATGAGAAGTAACCCTTTGGTTTTCTTACTTCAAGTGAATAATAATAATAATAATAATAATAACAATGATCAGGTGTCTCAGTTGCAGCAGTCCACTTCCCCTTAGTGTCCCAATACTATGTCTTTTTCACATTCTCCTCACTACATAAACTACATAGCACAAAGCTGTCAGTATGCTTGGCAGCTTGGCAGCATTACGGCACCTAAAATACAAGCTGCAATTGTTTGAAATACTGTTCCGGGCATGGGGTCCATGTTGTTTTTTTTCTGGAAGAACCAGGTTTAATCTGCAGCACATGAACTCTGCCGACCAAGAGAGATGGTTTTGATCACGTCGGGCCTGGGTTAGGGTCGGGTCGGCGGGAAAAAATATCGGCAGATTGAAAAAAAAAGAAGAAGGAAGGAGCGAAGTGGTGAGCGGCTGTAACACAAGACAAGCTCTGCCGCTTTGATGTGCGACACGGGGATGTTCGGTGAAAAGTTTAATAAAGTTCCCACCCCACTCCCCACCACTCCCCCCCCTTTTTTTTTTCTAAAACCAATGGCACAAATATGCCAGACGTAGCTCTCTTAGATATTCAAGACCATTTCTTCAACCTGAAATATGCCCAAGATCTTATCACTTTCACACGTTGCCAACAGTTAAAGGTCCAAAAGGTGCAAAATAAATTTTGGAGGACAATCATCAACACCCCAAACAGCTGATAACTACTGAGAAATCCACATGTGGTTGCCCACAGTGCAACGCCAGCCCTTAAATGCGAACCATTCGCCCATCAACAACAGTGGATCGGCTGCCTCCTTTGTCTCCGATGTTCTCACCGTTCAAAGGGTTTGGTGGGGCGGAGGTTTGTACCTTGTAAAAACAACAGGAGGAGGGGTTAGGGGGTGAGTTTTGTCTGTTAGTAAGTCAGAAACACGCTGTGAGAGCAGAGGACAGGTCGCGTGATTTCATTTCTCCCGGCCTTTGGTCTACGGGTTTGTTTTTCTTCACGGCCATTACAACATCTGATATCATTTAGGGGCAAACGGATGGTGCGATAAGGACAAAGCCATGGTTTGACCTGTTTTATCTTCACTGATGCATGTTTTGAACATTAGGAACGATCAGTATGATATCGGTCAATACCTGGGATGAGTACTCGTACTCATAAAATACGTTCCCTAAACTAGTTGTATGTGCATGTATGTGACGGTTTTGTTCAATTTGTGTTTTATACTGCAGTGAAACCTGTCCTAGAAGTAACTTCTGTCATGTGTAATGGCCTTATTAAGTACTCGGTATCGGTATCGGCGAGTACTGAAATGCAAGTACTCATATTCTACCTGTTCTGTAAAAAAGTAACTGTAAAACATTGTTTTGGTGGAAGATAGAGTCAATACCACAACTACGGAGAGAAAGAAAGTGGCAAACGGTTTCATTGGGTCACCTTAATGGGTTTGCGGGAAACGTTAACAGCCAATCAAAATCCAATAAAAACATGCTGGCATTAGACGCCCATCCGGCAATTCACAGCACTCGCCAAACATGGCAGAGGGCAATGCAGAGCTACGACAGAGGTTCGTGCAGAAGCTCCACTGTAAGGTTTGATCATCAAGCTGATGCAGGTTACCATACCATCAAGTATAACAAAAAAACATCCCCGGAAGGCAGGCTCTGCAGTACCGCCTGCACAACGACCCACTTCATCAGTGTAAATTCCACCAGCACCAACGCTGGAGCCAACGCCACGGTTGCTGTTCTCAGTGTGGACGCCTTCGAAGTGGCTGATGAGGCAAACCGAGCATCTCAGAAGCAACGGCGGAAAAGCCGCTAAAAATAAACACGTGACAAAACTCAAGATCTGGCACATTAGCACACGGAAATGTAGTCACTGCATGTGAATGTTTTATTGCCCGAAATTAAAAATCAAAGTGAGGTTTCTTTTCCCCGAACAGATCGTGATGCTGCAGAGACTCATTTCTATTTTTGTTTTACAAGTCTGAGGTCAGCCATTTAAAGACACTTTATGCATGACGTCTCTTGTTCTCTTCTTCGTCTTCATGTGCTGCAGGTGTCTCCGCCTGAGCTGGACAAGTACGTAGTTTGAGGCCACTGAATGAAGGTCTTATCCTTGTCCGGACCGTACTGAGCAGCTGACTGGATTCTGTGGCGAGTACACAGATTTGCTCTGTAAATCACAGCACTTTGGATGGGGTAGCAGGTGTTGGGGGTTAGCAAGGGCTGCCAATGATACCCCATTGACCTCAATGCTAGTTTTCTTTTTGAGCCCGGGGAGGGGGGGGGGGGTGCTGAAGAATTCAGACAGAGACGGGGATCAAAAGGTCCAAAAGTATTAACAGCTGATATGAATGCAGCACAAAATGCAACTTTAACACTGCACAATGTGCGTTTGGAAGCCCGTCTGCGACAAACATGTGATCATGTAACGTGTTGGCTGCAAAGTAATCTGATGAGTCCACAGCTTCTGGAAAATTTAGTGTAATGTTGGACTGGAAAAGCTACTCAGGAAACCCCTTTGGAGCTGGAACTTCTTTTGGAGTTTGTCAGTGTGACTTGACTATTCGAACACATTTGACTTTATCCTTCGCAGGCGGCATTGCATCAACATAACTGCACCACCACAGCAGAATTCATTGTCTTGTAAGTTGGCAAAGCAACAGATTAAGAAACGAAGAGTGCTGCTCTGAAAGTCTGAAAGTCACTGCAAAAAAAAAAATAAATTAACTAAATTAACTTTTTTTTTTTATAGGATTTGATCCTATATAAAATGGGCTAAGCAAATATCCCATATGGACTTTTGTGTGTTCATTGAAAAAGCTTCAAAATGTTTCACCTCAAAGCTAAAAAAGTAGTAGTAGTAATTCAGTGAACTGGCGGACTTGGTGTCCTTAGGGAGGTCATTCAATAATCTGGGAGCATGGAAGGCAAAAGCCCTGTGACCTTTGGTCACCAGCCTAGACCTGGATACAACCAATAGAGTCACGTTTGAGGACCTGAAATTACCAGCGGGTTTGTATGGATAAAAGCTCAGAGGTGTAGCTAGGAGCAAGACCATGAAGAGCTTTAACAGTTAACAATGAAGTTTTAAGAGCAATTCTTGGTTTGGCAGGAAGCCAGTGAAGAGAAGCTAGAACTGGGTCTGGCAGTGGCATTTTGCACCAACTGCAGGCGGTGGAGACAGCTTTGGCTGAGACGTGTACAAGGCATTTACAACTTTGTTGAGGTCGTTGAAAGATTAAAAAAAACTATCTGATTTTAGATATATTTTTCGGTTTATAAAACAGGACAGTTTTCTTGACATGAGCCTCAAAATAAAGGTACAAACAAAACAAACAAACAAAACACCCAGGTTTCTTGCACCAGGTTTAGCATTCACTGCCAAAGAGCCAAGACTTTTTAGGATACGGGACCTGGAGCTGAGAGGGCCGAACAAAGAACTGGGTGTCGTCGGCATAACAGTGAAATTGCAAGTTGTGATTGTGCATGACTTGACCTCGAGCAAGAATGTATATAGAGAATAATAATGGGCCAAGTATGGACCCTTGAGGGACACCAAAGGAAAACGTGACTTCATTTAAGAGAAAGTGTTGAAATTAGGGGTTCAAGTGGCTCTCAAAGGAGTGGGGTATGGCCGCAGTACTGGCACTGCCCAGTAGAAGGGCAAGCGCCTCTGATTAGAGCCGAGCACAACAAGTCCACGTGCATCGTTCAGAGGATTGATCGATAATAAACAATACCCTCTGGAGGCAAACACATCCAGTGCAAGATGTTAAGAGTTAAAACACTGCAGAGATGATCCATTGATTCTGATTCTTCTTCTTTTTTTAGAAGCCGTCTGCTGGATTTATACTGAGAGGAGACGAGTGGAGGCCATCTGCTCGGCGGAGTGGAGACATTCATAAATGTTGTCAAAAGCTAATTACATAAATGTGTGCGGGACGCAAAACTGGAAATGTTTGCCTGCTAACAAGTAACACATTACATATCAGACATAATATTTATGTGTGTGAGAGAGCAGCCACAGCCAGTGTAACTCAAAGCAGCTGCTGGATTTCCTCACTGTAAACACAGACAGAATACGCACAATCTACAAATTGCTAGTAAATATGTGGAGTTATTTAACCGTCACTATCTAAAGAAAATAAGCAGTTTCCCCAGCTTTGCATTTCACTACAGGCTTATATTTTTCATCTCTCTATAAATACCCAATAGGTTCTGCGAGGTGGGCACTGCAATACAGACGCAGTAGAATACAGTGAGATGCCATAAAACACTGGCCAACACCACGACCTCCAAGCACAAAAGTGAGCGATGCTTTTTCCTCATTTTCATCGTCAGACAGTTCATACAAATACAGTTGCGACAACAACACAAGATCTTGCTTAAACTCTCGCACAGGCCCTGCAGTTGTGACCACGCAGCAATGCCAGTAATGAATCCTAAATATATAGCGCCGAATTACAAACAATATACAGGTAGCAATAAAGTAAAGTGATGAGTAAGTGAAGATGAAATACAATCAGAGAATCTAAAGGGCAACAAAAAAAGTAAAATTGAACACGCAGTGTTTAATTTATTGAAGAAATAATATAAAACTTAATCAAGAAATTATGAGCCCAAAGAAAGACAAGGTAATCCTTAATCATCGATATCCGACTGATATACTCAGATGTTCTTCCTGCAGAAAAGGGGAGGAGTGATTGAGTTAGATGGCCACAGGTAGAATAGACCTCCCACGATGTTCTGTGGATCTCATCACACATGGCCACATTGCTCTACCTGCAATAACTGAACGTGCTCGCTACCTCAGGGTGGGAGGCGGAGATGGGGAAAAAGAAAATATCTCTGCCCAATAAAGGGGAGACTCAGTATCTCCTCCTGTTATATCCCCCTTTGGCTAAGCTAACATTTAATCTACAGAGAGCTGAACTTAGCTGCTGTAAACATCAAACTGCAGTCTCACACATAATAGAGCGACGACCGAGTCAGTGGATTCCAGTGGAGGGCTTCCACGCTTTTTTTTTTTTTTTTTTACGGAAAGGGGACAAAAACAAGGCAAGCCGGCACCTGACCCCGGGTGTGGTCACCCACATATGAGATTTATCAGTGCCCTTTGTGACATCACGCCGAGCTGACTTCCAGAGCTGTTTTGTGTTGGGTTTTGGGGGTTTTTTTAGCACCGTGGAGCAATCAAAGAAAGAAAAAAGGATGCGTTGTCCCACTCGCGGCGAGTTCGCCGACAGGCCGAAGACAAAGATAATCGCCTGAAGGGAATCGCAGCAAAACGACTGCGCGTTAAACGTCGCTTGCGAAGGAGGACTAGCGCTCCGAGTAGAATCTGCTCTATCCCAAGTTGAACGGAAGAGACGTGCTGGCAAGCAGGAACACCCCGCGTTTACACATCGTGCGTCTGGATGATACAGATGATTCAAATAAAATAGATAATGGTGACCATTCAGCGAGGAGGGGCCGCTCTCTGAAATCCAAGTGCCAGCCAGTCTGGGTCAGTGGCGTTTATATCCTCTTTTATTTTCCAGCCCTCCCTCCACTCTTTTGACACATTGATGTTCCCCATATGTGAAGCGCAGACCTATAACGGATGCACTTCGTTTTTTTTAATACCCCTGCGGTGGAGGGCGAACGGTCGCTGTCTCTCTTCCTCTCCGCTGCCTTGGCTCAGACTTGCGACCAAATGGGGCCCCCGTGTCACAGAATCAGGGAAAAGTCACGCGAGCCAAGTTAGCGTCCGAAGCATCATCCCCCCCCCCCCTTCCGGACTTCATGTCCTCTTGTTGCTTCCTTGATTCTCCGGAGTGGCAACTTGACTGGACTTCAGATTGGAGATGCACAGACGCCGCAGGTATGAGACGTCGATCTTGTTGCTTTCTGTCGTCTGTGTCCCCCCCGCCGACGGTTCGTGAGCCGCGTTCAGACTGCCAGCCAAAATCCGATTTTCAGCCCATCCAGATTGAAAAGGGATGGCTCTTCTGTGGTGTGAACAGTCACAAATCACATGAAATCCGATTTTTTTTTTTTTGCAAAACCGATTGAAACCACCTACGGGAGGTAGTTTCAAATCGCATTTGGACAGTCAGCCCTAAAAATCGGATTTGAGAAGGAATCCGATTTGAATCAGATTCGCAGGCAGTCTGAACGCAGCCTAAAGAGTCAACAATGTGGCCCAGTCTGAACAGAGCCACATCCCATTTTGGACACTTGCTGAAAAACAGTGTGGACAGTCAGCCCTCAAAATCAGATTTGAGAAGGAATCCGATTTGAATCCGATTCGCAGGCAGTCTGAACGCAGCCTAAAGAGTCAACAATGTGGCCCAGTCTGAACAGAGCCACATCCCATTTTGGACACTTGCTGAAAAACAGCGTGGACAGTCAGCCCTCAAAATCAGATTTGAGAAGGAATCCGATTTGAATCCGATTCGGCCTGCGGTCTGAACGCAGCCGTAGTTCACAATCATCGCACGCGCGCTCACGTACCTTCAGGTACTTGACCAGTTTCTGGATCTGCCAGTACTCAGAGGGGAGATCCACGTTGCTCTCCGGGCAGCGCTCCGGCTCCTCCTCTTCCTCCTCACTCTCGGACGAACTCTCGTTGAAGACGTCGCCTCCTGCCGGCGTCTTACTGAACGCAGGCGGTAAAATTACACAGCGGGATGAAATTTTTTACAGTGTAACACAAGTTAGCAACATGAAGTTGATTTAAAGCAATGCAACAAAATCTTCTTTGGTCCGTTTTGAATGGAGGAAACAGATGCGCCTGTCCACAGTCTGCGACCCCGAAGTATTTTGAAGTTCAAACGTCAAGTATGAACTTCCTTTAAAATTAAGGGCAATATGTAACGGGAGGACATTAGCATTCATCGCATGCAGACTTATTTAAGGGTGCTAATGCAAAAAGACAGGCAGATGTTTTTTTTTAAAGTTGCTTGGGCCATTTGAATAACTGGGTCGGCCAAAAAATGGGCACGGTGGAGCTGAAATGAGGCCACTGAGACTTGGCTCTCACGTACCGAACGTCGAAAAATAGGATTTCACGAAGAAAGCACAGTCAGGATGAGCGAGCCGACATACTTTCCAGGGAGCAGCAGTGATAAACAGCCCGCCAGGTCTTTGTGCTGCCACGCCTACACTCAGTCCTTTGCGGAGAGCCATCATAGCTGTGATTGAGCGAATGCGTCCCTCGAGCCTTCGTTGCCTCGGTGCGACCTGATTTGTAGCCAAGGGCGCTATCACGGAACAGAGGCTATGGCGTCACTGAAATGGTAAATGGTAAACGCACTGCACTTACACAGCGCTTTCCCAGCACCTTCACGGTACCCCAAAGCGCTTTTACAATGGCCTCTCATCCACCCATTCACTCACTCACCAACGGGTGGCGCTGCCAGCCCCACTGGGAGCAATTTAGGGTGTTTAAGTGTCTTGCCCGAGGACACAACAACAGTTGATTTTGTGATTTGCTTACTATTAATATCATATCGTCAAGCTCCGCGCGCCGGATTGAAAAGCTCAACGGGCCACATATGGCCCCCGGGCCATAGTTTGCCCACGTCTGCTGTCGACTCTACTTTTCCTACTGTCGTTTCTGCTTGGTTAAACAGCACTCAAACAGTTTTTTGTTAGTTTGTCTTATTAACCTCATTCGACCGCTTGGTTAATCGATTTTAGGATTGCACTGGATTCCATACCGGCCGCCTTCCTTTTAAAGCATCAGAGGAAAATGTCGATCGGAATCGGAAACAACGATTGGCCAGATTTGTCGCACTGGTAAAGGTAACAGCCCAGGTAATAGTTCAGGTTACGACCACCTGTTGACACTTACATTTTCTGGGAGGAGAGTCCTCCCGGAACGGAAGACACTGAGATTTCACCTTTCATCTTGCCCTTGGCTCCCAGTCCCACCTTTCTCCTGTGCAGGTCACCAGACATCGGCTCCTTCGCCTCGCTGCAACGTGAAACGGCGGCCATTACGCCCGATTCTTCCCTTCTTTCGTTTTTTTTTTCTCAAAGGGTTCATTTCCGAACATAATCACAGAATCCTTTGCAGCTATTGGCAATCTACGCCATCTATTTATTTGTCAACGACCGTACTTTACTATTGCATGGCTGTTGACAGAAAAGGAATTTATCCGTAGATGGACTTGATCGAGCGATATTTGCCCCCCCCGCCTCATAATTTCATGAACTTCAAAAACCATATTTTTACGACACTCCTGCTGGCAGTCTTGGCAGCGATGACGCGTAAAGTTTATCTCCTCCCGTCACCGCGGAGCCGCCGGGGATATATCAAGGCTCATTTTACGAGACGAATCATCAAATACCCATTTGAAGACGAGCGGCGGAGACTCGTCCACCTCGGACATGGCTCGTATTTCTTCTTATCGCCGCCTGCCTTGTGCGGCGCGCGCTGCACTCTGGCCTTCTCCGCCGCATTCTTCTCCTGTGGCTCGCGAGGCCCGGGCCGCTGGCCCCGCTCCTCCGCCTCAACCGATTCCACATGGTGCGTCCCTCGCGTGGATGGAAGCCCTCGGACTGCGAAATCCTGTTGGTGAGTGGAAAAAGGACAACAGCTGGGCGGACGAGCACGAGGAGCACATTTCACCTTTACACGGGCCGCGGTCCACGCGGGGTTGTAAATTTCTCTGAGTGATTCTTATTGAAACCAAACGTTCTGTCGCTCATCGGGCCATAGTTTCCACAAGCCGTCTGACATGATGGTGTCTCGTCACCGCCCGAGACGCCGACGTTTCTGTACCCCAGAAGAGGCGGCGAACGGCCACGGAATCCAGTCTTTAGTCTTGAACGGAACATTTTAACAGAGGGTAATCCTGCACTGACTTGGTCCATTCTTTGTTACTTCCATTGAGGTAATCTGATGTATCTATCTGGTAAGGAGCCCAACGAAGAAGAATTACCTAGGGCAGAAAATTGGAATGTGATCATTCCAATTTTTGCCCTCGGTTCAAGGCTACCACTTGATGCAAAGGGAAGGAAATAAGCTACATGTGATTGTCCCCCGACACATTTCTGTCACCACTTTTTTTTTTTCCCCCCTTAACTTTTCAGCATTTGACAGTCTTTAAAACAAAAAGACACGTTACAGCTTTTTGCATCAATGTCAATGAGAGCCAAGCGCAAATGCACTTTTAAATCACAAACACCTGCTCTAAACCTCTGAGGACGAAAAATGAGGACGACAGTTCTGCGGCTGGCCGCACAGTTTGTTTTTCCAAAAAGCCCCGGTAGAAAGACATTACAGGGTGTTTTCTGCATCCGAACAGACTGCCTACCGTGTTTATAGTCAGATGACGTTTTTATTCCCGGCATTTGTTTTTTGTTTTTTTTTTGGGGCCACCATATTTGTCTCTTTTCATGCAACGACCAGAACCCTGAACGGTGACTGTTTGCATGTGTTTGTGGCTTTTGCCCGATTTCTTGATTTATTCCGGCGAAAAGCAAGCCGAGCGGCAAATGCGAAGGCGCTGGCCTTGAAACATCTGTCAGCGGTACGATTCATGGCCCGGGCTTGACTGTCTTGACAGCAAGTGATGGACTGGCCGCAGGGCAATATGGGCAAGTATGTGGGGAAGAGGGGGAAAAGGTGGATGGAACAATTCAATACGATATAATAATATTAAAGTGTCACTCACACTGTATACTACTAATTTTATATTATTCCTAACATGTGATGTTTTCGGTCCATTTGAACAATGATTGAATGGTCATTAATGTCATTAGTCAACTGACAATTAACTGTGGGTAGGAAGAGTGCAGTTAACACAGAAAGAAAATGCTCTTGAGCTCTAGAGAAACAACAAGAGTCTGTTTCCATATGCAAACGTTGCCTTATTTGGCAGCTGCAGCAAGCCCGAATCAGGTTGTTTGCTCTTGCTATCAAACGAGCACTTTCTCACACTGAGAAATTATCACATACGCACAGCAGTTACGCGCTAGTTGTCTTTGGCTTTGCCGAGTCCAAACTTGGGCGCTTGACGATGCAATCAACAGGTCGGAGCGGGATCAACGCAAGGTTGTGTGGTTCTGATCGACACCTTAACCGCAGTCGCTGTTTCTAATTACGACTCGACCGGGATCAGGTTCACACACAGTCAACCGCAATCACTCACTATCACAGGCACGGGAGAAGTGTTGCACTCTTTGATTGCCGTTGTCAGCAATTACACGAATCCATAAAAAAAAAAAAAAAAAAAAGGGGCCGATGTTTTTAATTTGACCAAATCGTATGAAGGTAATCAGAGTAGTTGGAGGGGAGGGAAACAATTTTTTGTTCATGAGAGCGAAACTTAAATCTCCTGGACAGCACAAGGGTACGCAGTGAAAGCGCGCATTTTTTAAGAAAGGACTTTTAATATTTGTTTATAGAAATGAACAACCACCCAACGAGTATGTCAGAACTAGCGCTGCCAACTTTCATTCAGGAAAAATAAAAGGCGCCTACCACAGCGCCCGGCGCCATGAGCATCACAGGCCAGTGGCTCGCCAGTTAGTGGTAAATCATAACTTAAAGTAGGGTTTCAAAAGGGTTGTATTAGAAATAAGGTGAATGTTTGAATTGTATTGAAATATTTTAATTGATTGTTTTTACACAACAATCCATAAAGTGCAGGATTGAAGGCTCTTTTACGAAGGAATCAAATAAATAAAGCTGAAAAGAACAAACAATCCTGACTCATAGCCTACTTTACGCAAGCTAACGCAGCCAGGACGCGGTTGTTGTGAATGGGTTGCGCAACGCTGTCGCTTGCAGCTACGCAGATTACGACTTTGAACGCAAACGAAACGCGTCAAAAATAAAGTTACGTTCAAGACAACTCAGAAATACGGGACAAACCCCGTCCCGTATCGAGTCAAATACGGGACAGTGTTGTATTTTAAGGGACGGTTCGCAACTCTAGTCTGAACAGCTCGACGAGGTGCTGTGGTTAGACGAGTTAGCGTTAGCGTTAGCTAGCGATAAAGAACTCGTGGAGATCGGCGCATGTGCAGTCCCCTCTAGTGGCCACGCCGTCCAACACCCGTCCTAGCATTCGGCTACGGCTACAAAGAGAGGGTCTTAATGTGTTATCATTAATAAGTGTGTTTTTGTACTTTACCTGCTTGATACGCGCAGCAAAGTGCGGAGATCTGCTCTTTAGCAGCGCTACCAGGTCTTTAAACGCATCACTTGTCCGCTCAGAGCCACCCTCCTGTCCCTGCTGTGAAACAAGATGCAAAACGGGCTTCGTTCATTTCAGAAACTACCACGCAAACACAAGCCACGTTTCAGACTGAGTGGTCAACCTGTGAGCGTCAAACAGAAGGTCAGCGTAAAACCAAAATACTTTAAACGAAAAACTTTGGATGGAAATCTCCATTGAGGTTCTGTGCACTGACATTTACTGGCATGTGACACGTTTATCTTCACTGTATCACCATCATTTATCGAGTCTTCAACGTCTTCTTCATAGTGCTTGCTAGCTCACCGGCTATTCGTCACGAAAATCTGGATCAACCCCCTGTCGATAACTTTTTGTCAATAAATCCTTTTTTGTTGCCTCCAAGTGAAAATTTCAGTTCGGTCGAAAGGTTTTAACATCAGAGACTGACATGATATTGACTTCCACTCGGCTCAACGTGCAATGATGAGGAAACCATCCTAAGGAAATAAATTGTCGGGGGAGAGAGAGAGAGAAAAAAAATGTGTTTTCAACCAAACCTAAAAGAAGGAATGAAAACTACGCCGACTTACTTTAGTGAGGAAGACTCCAGCTGTGCTGCAGGTGACATGGAGAGTTTCTGTGTCACAGGGCTCAATAATGAGATTACATATATCCATGTGTTGCTGTCTCCCCAGTGGGGCAGAGTGGCCGTTTGGAAATTCATAATCTGTGGGAAGAATTAAAAATAAAATCGATTTTAATATAAGGCTTTGAAAAAAAAAAAAAAAAAAACGTTGTCTGTTCTCAAAGTTATTGAACTCGAAGAGGCGCGAGGTAAAGGCCACACTTTGTCTTCCAAAACATGCAATATTAATGCTGTAATTTGAATCTGGCGAGCGTAGCATCGATAGTAACGATAACAAGGCGACCGCTTGCTTCCTGGTGGGGTCGGGGGGGGAAAAAAACCCTGCACCTGACTCGTTTTCGGGTTGAACAACATTGTCGTTTGACAGCAGATGTTTTTCTTGCCGCCCAGTGGAAACGCGGACGGTAATCCAAACCTGATGTGCATCGAACGGACTTCAGTGCCCTCCTCTCGCCCTCGTCGCAGAGCCGCTGCAGCAGCTCCACCTCGGCTCTCACCGCCGCGGGGTCGAGTCTTTGATGAAGCAGGGGTGGTGGGGAGGGAAATAAAAACAAACATCCAATTTGTCTCGTTTCGGGGGGGGGTTTGGGGCGTGAGCGAAAGGGGGATCGCCGCGCGGGCAAGGCGGTTGGAAGGAGGCAAGGAGGAAAAAACACCTACTCGGGTGTCCCGAGGAGGCCCAGCCCGAGGAGGCGCTGGTCCATACTCTGCAGCAGGAGAAACAGCTCGGCCTCCGCGTCGGTGCCCGCCGGACTCCGGCGGCCTTCGCCCCGGCCCGCGTCCTCCAGGATGTCGGCGAAACCGCGGCCGAGGATTTTAGCCGCGAGGCCTCCGTTTTCTAAAGAACGCCAGCGACGGGTTTGTTGAGTCTTTTCGCAGCGTCGGAAGGAAGCACCCGTTTTAGGATATTCTATTTCTCAAATATTTACTTTTTGCCGAAATAAAAGCCACGTTTGCTTTCGACAAAAGTATTTTTTTTTTTTAGTCTGCTTTTCAGCGTGGTCCCATGGGTAAATAAATATCGGGGGGGGGTGGAGTTGCGGGGATTAACAGGGAGGAAAAACAAATCAGGTGGGTCGTCGAGGTATGCTGCTCCTGGATAGCAGCATACCATTAAAACTTGGGACTTCTGTCTGTCTTTTTTTTTCCTTTCTTAAACTTCTCAATAAATAAACACGAACCCGATTCTAACGTCCTTACCCTGAAGACAGGCACGGACCTCACCGAGCTTCTTGTCGCCTGCCAGCTGCAGCAGCTTGGAGAGTTGGCCGAAGCTGCGGACGGAAACGGCGGGAGGGCAGAGCTGCAGCAACGGACGTCCGTCGCTGTCCTTCTCACGGGACTGCACGTCCGAGTTTCTGCGCGCGAGAGAGAGAGTGGGGGTGGGGTGGGTTTAGATTAAACGATGGAAGATAAGTAGCGAGTGAGGTTTTTTTTTTTTTTTGTTTGTTGTTGTTTTTTTGGGGGGTTTTCGTTAGCGCAAGACTTCCAGAGTGCACGAGGCACAAGGCTCAGGAAAACCGCCCGCCGGAAAGCCGCCCAAGAACCCTCGGACAAAATGAGATGGAACACGGCTGAGGCTGCGGCGAAAAACATATTAATTATCGTCCGCTCCACGGGCGACTGCCAAGAGCTGAAAACACACTTTGGAACCATGGTGACAGCGTATCCTGCGCAGGCCCGCATTACTGAAATCACCGGGCCGGCCGGCGGCAACCTGGTGATTAGGCCAACCTGATGTCATAGCCTGTTTTGAAATCAGACGCCGCGAGGGCGGTGCTCCACTGCAGTGGCTCCCTGAACACGTGCTCGGCCTCCCGCGGGTGCCGCGAGTCGAAGGTCTCGGCGAAGCGCAGGATCTCTCCCAACAAGGAGCCCTCCGGCTCGCCGCCCTCCCAGCTGGCCGCGGTCCACTGGGCTGCCCTGGTTAGCGATGCACCCATGGGTATTCTGCAGCGACAACAACAACAACAAACAAACAAACAAACAACCCAACCTCACGTTAAAAAAGGCCGCGGTCCATCGGTTTAGTTTCGGCCGGGCATTGTCCACTTTCAGGCCGGAGGAGCATGAATCCGGCGTTGCGTCACTTTTGAGGTGTTTGTCGTTTGCCGGAGCGTCAGAGTTGAAACGGTGCAAGAGTTACATCCTGTGGGTCTTTCCTACAATTTCCTGATACTCTGTGGCAAAATAATATGCAACAGTGCAAAAAGCTGGCTATTAAACATTAAAACCACAGTGGAAATATCCACTGAAGTATTAATGCTGTCATTCGGACTTAACTGCCTTATTTGCGACTTCAAATAGCGTCGAGAAGCGGCGCACTTCCGTTTTGGAGAGGTCTGTGACGTTTGTTTATTTTGGAAAGATATACTGTATATTTACTGAAAACGCATTATATACAAGTATTGCATATATATATATATATATATATATATATATATATATATATATATATATATATATATATATATATATATATATATAACAATTTTGCCTGTTAGTCGTTTTTTTTTTTTTTTTTTTTTGTTTTTTTTAAACTTTCAGCGAGTGGTATTTACTTTGAGCTTTAACCGTGACGTCAACAATTGGCACTCATGGCGTGACAACAATTACTTACCGACAGCGTGTTTCCACTTTTTACCTTGTCGAACGATGATTCTTGGTTGGTTTGGTGCGTGTGTGTTTTTTTTTTCTTTCTTTCTCCCTGCTACAAGTCGTTTGTAAACACAACGAGCGAGTGGTTGCTAGGTAGCGGAGAGGAACTACGGAGCACGACGTGGGTCAAAAGTCAATCCGCCCGGAGCGAAGGGGGGAAAAAAACAAACTAATACACCGACGTAAAGTGTTTGCGCAAGATTACGTTTCCCTCAATTAATTAATTAATTAGCCGTAAGGAAAGCACTTAAGTGTGACGTCAGTCTTTTTTTTACTCTCACTGCTCTGAAACCTCTGCTATACAAGTCCTAGCACATGAAAGGAGGTGATGCAAATGATCTAAAAACGTATTAAGCCCAAGTGTTGATAAGATGTGAGAATCATTTAGACATTATTTAAGCGTCACCTACTAAAATGCAATGTTACATTATTCCTATTGTTACTATTTTTAAGTGTCACAGATCTCAACTGACTTCTTGACCTGATTGTGTGCCACATGTCCTTGCATTTTACAATGACACTGGAAACCTGACGCCTGCTATCACTTTATTGGTACAGACTGGGAACAAAATAAGCTGAAAAACAAAAAGGCTTCTATGACCAGTTCACTTTAGATTCATTTGATTTTCATAATCACAACAGAATAGACGCAGTGTTAATACAAACAAAAGTCAATTAGCGAAACTGTGGCAGCATCTGTACTCAATGTTGATGTCTTCAATGTGAATACAATTAGCTAGCTTACTCCTGGATAACTAGGGCGGCCTCTGGTATCTCTCCCAGTCTGGCATGCACAGCTTTAAAACAGGTGGAAATACTTTATCACCTCAGAAAGTTGAAAAGACTTGGGCTACATCAGTCTCTGGGGATCACTGGGGGAGAGAGAGGAGTCGTAGCTCATCTGCAGTCCCGAGAGGGAAGCCGTCTGGAGGCTGTTGCAGTCAAAGAAGGCGATTCAGGAGTTTTTGGCTGTCGCTCCGCACTTTTTTTTTTCTTCCCCTTTTGGTCTAAATTAAGAAGTATTGAGAATCTGCAAAGAGGTGATAAGTAGCTAGGAGGTTACATAACAAAACGTCTCCGTTTCTCCGTGAGGAGAATAGTGACTGAAATAGAAGATAATAGATGCACTAAGTGCAGAAAGGTCAAAGACCAGCAGAGTTAAAAAAAAAAAAAAACCCAGAACCTCATTAGCACGAATAGCTGTTGTTAAAGGGCTAACCTCCTCTCGCCCCGCTCCCTTTTTTCAGCCATTTTTTTCCCCCAAATAGAAAAGCACGGAAGACAAAGGAGGTCCAGCTTCTTGTGAGAGCGCAGGATTTAGCCTCAAGATGTGGTTTCAATGAAATCCACAGTGCGGCCAGGAGCTAAACTTGAGCGCAGCGTCAAGTCAGCTAGCTAGCAGGTTGCACACTGGGAGAAAACTGAGGAGCAGTTCGCCTCCGGGGACACACAGCACAGAGAGAGAGAACAGGGGTGATCCAGCAGCGGTGGGGCTCATCTCACCATGCCAACGAGTGTGCCCATGGAGATCACGTGCGCACACTGACCAGGTGGTGTTGCCCGTGACGGCCCGACATTAAACACCAAAAAAAAAGACAAAAGGAGCTTATCGCAGACTCAGCTCAAGAGGTGCTCTGACCACTTGAAATCGGTGGAGACGTGTTTGTTTTTGGCCTACGCACGGTTCCGTATTTTATCCATTCGATGTTTTTCCTCGAAACTGTTGGAATGAATAAATGAATGGAAAATCAAATGAAATGAACTGGCATCCATCTGTCAGTGAGGGCCTCAAATGGACTTAACTTACGTCAACTAACGCTTTAGTTTTGCTGCCACGGTGGGGAAAAGGAGGCCGGTTGTCTTCTCCAAACTGATTCACTCCTCGAGCGAGCCCAGGTAGTGCAAAGTGAAGAGCGTTGTGACAAAGAGAGCGAAGCAACAGCCAAGCAGCCCAGATGTGGAAAAAATACTGCTGCTGCTAAAAAAAAAAAAAACCTCATCATTGTCTGAAGTAAGAAAATGTGAGGCAGCATACGTCAAGTATGGCCTTAGAGCAGGACAGAAAAATGGCCATGATTACCAACATCAGCAGTCTTGTTCAACAACAAATGTACCACTTAGTAAACAGCGAATAAAAGTAAGAAAAAAAACTTCCTAAAAGTAGATGATTCTTTGCATATTTTGAAGCATTGCCTGTTGGTTTGCCAAGGGGGTCTCGGCCAGAGGCTAATATTCTTTTTGGAGGCAACGGTAAAAGTTGGGAACCCCTGATCCAGCATGACAAATGAGAGATATGTGTCTTTAAATGGGGCCATTATGGGAAGGGTTGTGATAGATTTGGAGCCAGAGTATAAACAAGGCAGTTTATCACACACGCGTTGCTATGCATCTTTTACTTTTCCTGAAAAAACCAATCCTCATGGACAGCAAGTGAGGCGATGTGGCCGCTGCGAGTAGCTGCTTCTGCGTGCACTTTAAATAGTAGCCAGTTCACCAGGGCTGCTGTAAAAAAAAAATACATAACAGAGGCAGAGGCAGCGGTGCCAAAAGAAAACAAGAGATGCTTATTCATGTAACACAGTCTGAAACAATATCACCCACAATAATTCAATAGGTGCATTTGCAACTTTTACTAAAATTGGAACGTTGGTTTTTCATGACTCATAAAAAAAAAAATTTTTCTCCTCATATCCACACAATACTGCCACTTCCCCTCAAACGTCAGTGGACCAAATCATCTCGCATTTCCACTCATTTGAAGATAAATTGTTCCTGCCCCCAAAACCGTCTGGAATCGGTGGAAATTAATAGCACTTAGTCCTTTCAGTTCAAACAAAACCCGATACTGTTGAAAAACCTACATATTTTTTATGCAACAATATCACTGCCCGGGCTGACACACGCGGACCCCAAAACCTGCAATTGTGGTTTTCCAAGCCCTGTGTGTACAGTGTGTATTTCAAGTGGCCATCACTTTCAGTGCCAGTGCTTTCTTCGGGAGTGGAAAGACGCTCGTCGAATATAGAAATTCCACAAAGATTCCGAGCCATCTGTGCCTCAGAGTCGGGGACGAAGCCAAGCGACAAAGTTTATATCGACACTCTGTGACCCAAAGACGCATGTTGTTTGTTTTGGTTGACAGTCTTGCAAGTCAACACTCGGGGGCTGGGGGGGCGGGCTTCTTTTTGCAACTTTGCCCCGGGGCGCTTTACAAGAGGGGAGGCCGAACAAGCGCGCGACCACAAAATGTGAAATTGAGAGAGAAATTGTGCCGTCATAAAATTGAATCTTTCCAGGGTCTCCTGACAGGCTAATCCAACGCTGCCTTCCAATCTGCAAGATGTGATTTAAAGTAAAAATAGAAGAACAAACATGAATCCATGTTAAGTACAAGGACGCCGTAAAAAAAAAATAAAAAAAATACTTGCTGCTTCAGTGCAAAGTCAACCACAGTTCTCTGTTTGACTGGCAGTGTTTGGCTTGGCCCGTTGTGTTTTATAGCCGCTATATATAGATGCCTGCTTTTCAACTCTTCTTGAAAACAAAAAAAAAAAAAAAAAGAAGAAGAAAACGCAGACCAGGCTTTTTTTTTTTCTAAACCGGCGTAAATTAACATGTTCTTAAAACTCTTAAAGTTTTAAGAACATGCAAGCCGAATGTCTCGCCTGACACAATTTCTTTTGTGCAAAGAGTCGTTTGGCTTTCGACGCAGCTGCGTAACATCCACCCATTGTCCCGTTAAAGTGACGAGAGACACCTGCTTGTGCGAGTGCCTGTTGCGAAACTGAGGAGATTTTTCACGCCATTGCGGCCTGGGGATTTCAAACGCACCGCGGCTCAACATTTTCACCAACTGAAATCCAGTGCAACCAGTGCCTCTGTTGTTGTTGTTGTTGTTTTTTAGTAGCCTCTGCGCTGTCCTCAGAAATCTCACTTTTGCAAAACTTCGGCAAACGTTGGTTGTTTTCCGCCTAGCGCCAGCACTGGCGTCATCAGCGTACTTATCAATGTGCAATAACTGTATAATAATAATAATAATAATGATAAGAAGAAGAAGAAGAATCATTATTATTAGTAGTAGGAGTAGTAGTAGTAGTAGCGGAAGTATTATTAGTTATTTGTAGTATTAGTAGTAGTCGTCTGTCTATTTGAAGTTGGTAAAATGAACCTGCAAGATTAGATTTCAGAATTCAGATTCATGCAAGCCCTTGGCAAGCTCATTCAGCATTTCTGCTGTTGCGGATGTTGTTCTGTTGTGTTCCTTTCAAACTGGCAATCAAACTGTAGGAAGAAGAAGAGCCAACAGGACGTCTTTAATCTCGACAATCCAAACAAGAGGCTCCGAAAATCCAAAATAATGACTCCCAGCAAGACAGTGTAATGTAATAATACGACAGACACATGAGATATTTTTCCCACTTTGTCAGCTCCACCTTGACCTGCATTTGAGGGAGGCCCCTGAATATCCTTGAGCTGCCAAAACACCTCAGGTCGGGCCAGTTGTGACGCCCGCGTCTCCACGTTTGGCCCGCAGATAACAGCTGGTTCTGCTCTCTCAAGGTGTTTGGCAGACGTTAAAGGCTAAACACTCCGTCCCCACTCCCCGCACCTCCACTGTCTGCCCTGCTTCTCGAAGGGGGGGGGGGAATCGTTATTTTGAGAGAACGGCGTCCGAGAGGCCATCCGTTGCACTCGCACCCGATAATGTTCAAGAGATGTTTATACAGTTTGACTTTCACTCTACAACCTCTCGGGGGCCCCCTCTCGATGCTTCTCCTCCACGCGGCCCGACGATTTTGTCGTTTGACCCGGGAAAAAATAAAATTGAAAATAAACACATTTGGGATGATGTACAACAATCAGTGGAAAGAACACAGAGTTCTGAGGTACTCAACGATCTGAGCCAGCATTTATCAACTGGTGGGTCGTGACCCAAAAGTGGGTCGCAGAGTTGTTTTGATTGGGTTGGATTCTTTTTTTTCTTTTTTTTTTAAAAAGGGATTTTAAAAAAAAAGTATTTATATATTTAAATGTATATATATATTTAAATGTATATATATATATATATATATATATATATATATTTTAATGTATATATATATACACAAAAATATCCCTTTTATTGCTTATATCATTTATTCCTTGAATTTCCAATGTGCCTGGAATGTCTCTTTTATGCACAAACGGCAAATAAAGAACCTTGAACCAAATTTGCTGATTATGATTGGATGAGGGCATCCAGCGGAATAAATTTGAGTGCCGTGGAATGAATCGATCGGGTCGCGACTTCACGATAAGGAAAAAAAAAAAATGTGGGTCCTGAGTCTCCACCAGCTGAGAACCACTGAATGAATACAACGCGCTTCCTCGGCTCGTACATTTGCGTCGTCTCCAGTTTTACCAGGTCGCGTGCAAAGTACTGTCCCGCCAAATATGAGCATCAAGTGAAAACACTGGACTCACATCTGAAAAAGGGCTGCGGAGACAACTGGCGAGCTTTGGTAAAACGTTTAAATATCATTTCCACTGGTGTTGGACAGATTAGGCTATTCTGCGGAGAGGTGCTAGGCTTTATCATACTTGGACCAATTTTTGCCTTTTGTTGCGCAATGTGGTATATCAAAATAAAGACCTAGTGGGACTCGCTGCACAATTATTCCATTGAAAGGCTTAGCTGCTCCACAAGGAGCTTCTCAATCTGTCTTCGCCATTAATATAAAGTCTTGACTTATTGGAGAGTTTACCACTGAAAGACCTGACGGCATCATGTCTTTCAGGAGCAAGGGTGTGTTAGGCATGTTGGGCAGGAATGTCCTAATTCAGAGGGCCGCTGTTAAAACCTGTCTTGAACTGAGTCACGTCTTGCTGAATTTCATGACAGAGCCGCTTGGCTCCCCCCCCATACATATGCTTCAGGCCGACCTCATGCTGTGATCGACATGCAGGCACAGCAGGACGACGCCATCAGCGGTCTGCTGATGAGTGGTTGTCCGGGACCGAGGACAAATAGCCTCATTTGGTTCGTTTTAGCTTGCAACCACATACTGACTGAACGCGTTTTTCAGGGAAATAAAAAAAAAAAAAGAGTTTTCTTTGGAAGCCCATTCACTCCCGTTTGGGTAGAGTAATACAAAGTTGTTGAAGCTCTGCAGTCTGGGTACTCAGATCCCAACTATTACTGAAGTCGGATTGCCTTCCGTGCATACGTCACCGCATTAAACTCCCACGCTTGCGTGACTCCAGGTAATCATAAATCAGCCGTCGTCCGATACACATTTGCAGCCGCCCGACGGACAATGCAGCTAAACTGAGCCTCCTACATCACTACCCCCCCCCCCACCCCGAATGTGAACCCTAATCCTGTTGAAACTGATCTCACATCTAACCTAAACTCATGCTTTGAGTCGTTTGTTATTATTTAATTAGTCAGGAGTCGGCTATGATTCGTTGAAGGGGAGTGATGGCCACGTGTTGTGACGCTATGTCCTTGCTTTGCACAAACTGGGTTCTGGGGGTCAGGCGTGCTTGGGTCACGCTGGTACGGATTGCCCAGTGCGAGCGCACCCGATGTATCAGATAACAAGAAATAAAAACAGAAGCCTCTCCGGGAGAAAGTACAACAAGCACAAGTCACCCGTTATCATATTTTAGCTTATCATATTGCATATTTCACGTATCATGCAGTGTTTTTAAATCTTCTAAAGCCATGGCACATATTTTACGGGGAAAAAATAATCCATGGTACACCACCAACCAAAAACATTATGAAATTATTTTTTAGCCTTGGAAACCTGTTTAGATTCACACATAGCTGATATCCTGAGAGGAAAACGGCCTCCACAGCTTCAATCCACAATGCAATGTTTGTTTGTTTGTTTTGTTTTTAGACCAATTAAGTGAAATTGGATAATTTTTCACGGCACAGCTGACATTGTCTCATGGCACACTACTGTGCCACGGCACAGTGGTTGAGAAAAAGTGGTCTGATGCATTCAGCCGAGGCCTTAGCTAGTCGCCAAGCCCATTGTAGTAGCACCATTTCCTGCCATCAACACCATCAACAGGACACTCTGGCACCAGCAGACCCCCAGAACAAACTGACGCAGTTGCCCATTATGACCTCAAAACGAACGGTTAGCCGCTGGAAGAGGCTGAAGTCGTACCTTTTCTTCTGTTAGCACACAGCAGACTTGAATGGATTGGACAGGGTTTGGTAGTTGAGATAATCTACTGAAGCATTGTCTTCTAAAATTAAAACTTTTAATGCGAATTATGTCCCTTTGCAAAAAATCCCACTAAATGTCTAAATTCTTCTTCTGCTAAGAAGAAAAGTCTCTCACTTTCGCTTTCCGTTGAATTATTTCTGTCTTGACTGCAGAATGTACATTGAGAATATATATATATATATATATATATATGTATGTATATGTATATATACATACATATATATATATACATATACATATACACATATATATATACATATACATATATATATATATATATATATATATATATATATATATATATATATATATATATATATATATATATATATATATACATATACATATACACATATATATATATAAATATGTATATACTTACACACACACATATATGGCCGCCCTGCGCTCTTCCTCACACCTGACCACCACGAGAAAAAGATGGCGGCGTATCAAAACACAGTCTCCGGGGCGACATGTCCACGTTGTTCGGCGGCGGGATGTTGAGACCTGCAGGCCTGTCACAACATTTCCCAGAACATGGCTACGTTACGAGATATCCGCGCGCCTTGCGAAAAGACAAACACCACCCAGAACCCTCGGGGGCTTTACGAAAGCACTTGCAACATTCACAATCGCAACTAAGATTGAAAGCACGACAATGTAGCCCCTGGCAGTTCTTCGCATTTCTACGGAGACCGCCACCCCCCCGAATCCTTTAGCGCTCGCGTGGCTCGAGGCTATCAAGAACACGTGTTACGTGTTTTGTTTGGCAATGGCGGTAGCGCTAGAACGCACACATACACCATGAACGTGTAAATGACAAAACATTGGATTTGTATCACGCGCGCGCCTGTGCAGGTCAAGGCCGGAGTGAGTCGACCCTGTGCGGATGCCAGGTCTTGTAACTTGCTGCAAAAAGGTTTGCCGCTTGTTCAGGCATCATTCCGACCCTGTCTTTTGCAGTCAGCGTCGTTTTCCCGAGATTTTCCAAATATCTGTCACCGAAGATCAAGCTTACGAATCACCCATCTGTTACGCAATGCACGTCTTCGCATCTTTGCTTGGTGATGTAGCGACTGGCTGTGAAAGAAAAAAAAAAAAATTCTGCTGCTTCCAATCCAACTTTTCTCCGTCGCATCAGAAATCATCTTGCACTTTGACATTTCGGTATTCTCCACTATGTCTCCTGAATGCTCTCTTCGGAGAAAAACGTGGATCAATCAATGTAAAATATGTGCGAAAAATACAAAATGAGTTATTTGTCTTGGCTGCACGTTGAGACGTCTTTTAGTTTTCTGTGTTTCACCGGAGAAAAATCTTCCTGAGCTACCAAGTACTTTCAATTTTGAATTGACCAACTCTCAACCCCGAGGAATTGTCTCGACAAGCATCCATGTACCTGTGCGAACTTACTTTTGGTTATACCACAATACTACTGTTTTCATTCTGTAGGCAAATGTTGAACGCTGTACAGCTGAATTAAAATTTGAGCGATGCAAATTTATGTTGCTGTGAGGCCAACACTGGTGCCATCATGGTTTGCTTGGACAAAACATTGCAAATCCACTCATCTCTGCGATAGCACTGGAATAACATTGGCACGCACTGTAAAAACGGCAGCGGCGCTGCACTGATCATAAACGGAATAGCTGCAATGACCAAATGGAGAGCCGTGCTTGAAGGATAAGCGCGTGTAATATCTGAAGATTTTTGAGAACAAACAGCGACATCAAGTGGTTACATTTTAGATTTGCAGCACACCTTCGCTCAAGTCCCCTGTAGGGACTCTGTACCTTCCCTCTCTTGAGCTCGCCAGTGAACTACGGTGGCCTTCAAGCACAGACACGGATACCTCATCCACCCTCTTCTTTGCTGGTTTCTTTGAGGACACCGGCGTTCCCCTAAATACCAAACATGCTGTTAGGCAGCTGGATTGTCCACGCCAGGCTTCCTTAGAAAGGTGGTGGTGCAAAATGGCAGCTAAGTTCGAGTTTGTTAAGCTTTGAAAAGGTCGCTCATCCTCTTCGAGTCTTTTTTTTTTTTTCTTAGCTTTCTTCTGACAAACTGAGCACCATTTGTTATGACGTCCACTGACTAAAGCAAGGATGAACATCTACTGTTCACCCCCCCCCACCCCCGACCCTCATTAAGAAACACAATTCTCAATGTATCCTCCAGACATTAGGTAATGCGCTGGCTAATTGGGGCTGCGGAGACAGGCTCGTCCAGGAGCAACCGGCCTGAAGCCGCGCGCAAAGGTTTCCCCAGTCAAGGGTATTTAGCCGCCAATGAGGAAAACAGAGCAAGTGGCATGGCAGAGGGCGGTGCCACGCGGGAAACCGACGGCGGGCCAATGAGTCACAGTGTCAAAGCACTAACCGGCCAGAGCTGCAGGAGAGGCGAGAGAGAAAGGATGAGGGGTCTTTTACCAAGAACGCTCGCTCACTCACTCTCACACACACACACACACACACACACACACACACACACACACACACACACACACACACACACACACACACACACACACACACACACACACACACACACAAAAAAAGAAAAATCTCAGCCGTGTCTCGCGCGGTCTGGGATTGTCTCGAGGAATTTGTCTTGTTACGTGACTCATCACTTTGGGCCCTGTTCAGGATATCGGTCTTGACAATCTAATTTAAAGACGCTAAATCAAAAAAAAAAAAAAAAAACACATTGCGAGGGCTCTTTGCAACGCGAGACGCGGACGTTTTCCCCCCTCTAATGGTTTTCGGTCTGCGCAACCTCAGGATGACGCCCCGCCTGACGGGCTTCTCCTCCGTCCCTCAATCCCTCTCTCATCCACCGACTTGGCAACGCAAGGCCGCCGCTTCCGCAGGTTCTCGCCCCGAAACAATGGCTCGGCGTCGAGCGTAAATTTTACGGCCACGAAAAATAAAACGAGGGGGGCAAAATGGGGAAGGGGAGGCCAGGCCTTCACGAGAGCCTCCGCCGAGGTGATTCATGAATCCCCAGGATGTCAAGATAAAAGCTTGACTTAGTATAAATCTGAAGAATCCTCGCATGTCCTGTTTAACAAAGTCATTATACTGTTGTGGAGGGGGGGGGGCAGGTCTTTGATTTTTACTTTTTGGTGAGCGGCATTCTCGTCGGGGGAGCTGGAGAAGTCATTGCCCAGCCTCCCCCAGACCCCCCCTATCATATGGCAGCTCACTTTTCTAAAAAAGATGAAAAAAGTTTTTCTTTTTTCTTTAGGGGGGCGAGGGAGTATGTTATCTTTAATCAGTCAAGGGCTGCGGGCAGACATTTAAACAACAATATGAAGATTGATGAAAGCCTCCCCGCCTTTGGCCGGCGCTCACCGTAAAGCAATTACCGCTGCCGCCCTCTTGATCGTATGGACGGAGCGCCGCGTCCTCACGCACCGCGTTTTCCTATTACATCATCATTCACCCGGTAAGTGCTTCGGCACATGTTGCCCCAGCTCTTTGTTACCCATGTCAGGGGAGGGGGGGGAACCTAATCTGCAAACACGTGTTTCTGTCGTCCGGGAGGTTGAAGGCAAATAAGCAGCCTGGCCCAGGTGGGGGTGGGGGGGGACAGAAGGAAGGAAGGAAGGAAGGAAGGAGCCGAGTGGCCTCCGTCAGGTGCCAGAATACGGTTATGTCACTCACTGTCTCTGGATGTTTCCTTTCTTTTCGTGCTTTTTTTTGCCTTTGTTACAGAAAAAGACAATACATTTGAACGTACAACCGTAGCTGCGGTCAAACAATTCAGTGCTTTTACTTTGAAAGAAACCCCAACCAAAATAAAGGCCTTCTTCTTCTTCTTCTTGTAAAAAAAGGTGCATAATTTTCGTGTTTGTTTTTGTGAATAAAGTGCGGTTGAAAAAACTAAAATCTTCTTCTTCTTCTACTGACAATATAGTCTCTCAATTCATTTTTACTCACTCTGTGTGAAACCTGGGCCTGTTTTGATGCACACAAAGCTGATATCCATGGAGGAAAATAGGCCTGAAAGCACTCGACTGTGGAATGTTATGGAATGTTTTTTAGACCAATTAAAGGGAAATGAGATAATTTTTTCAGGGCACGCCAGACATTATCTCACGATACACTAGTGCGCCACGGCACAGTGGTTGAAAAACACCAGTGGACACTGGACGGACATCCAAGCCAATGAGGTAGTGAGACGTCCTCGCTAAAGAGAGCCCTGCTGCATCTATGATCATAAGATCTGAAAAAAAAAATGAAACATTGGGATTTCTTTTGCATGCATAGTCACCTACTTCTTCACTTGGTGATCGATCCCCGTCGCCGGTGACCCCGGGACCTTCTCACTCCATCCGTCGACGGGGGCCGAGGTCTCTCCCCGCCGTCTCCTTCTTGATCTCTGCCACGTACTTCTTCCCCCCCGCCCGCCCACCCACTGGATGGATGGATGTGAAGGTTTTATGACCGCGGTTGAAAAAATAAAAAGCCCCTGCGATGGTTTCTGCAGGAGTTTGACCATTTCGAGCCAAAAAAAAAGTTCCGCGCGAGATTAATAAAAAAGCAGACAAAGCGCACGATACTTGAGCAGCTAACCTCACGGATGGAAAACGAAAAATGTCTAATTTTTTTTTTTACAAGGCTAGCATGAATCTTTATATAATTACTGCATTTGTGCCCCACTTTTAGATGATTAAAATACATTTAAGGACTGACTTATCTTTTTTTTTCCATTCTTATTTCTATTTCTTATTTTTAATTTAAATTGTGGACTAGCATACGACAGAAATGGACAGCCAAGAATACTCGACTCGAGTTTCTAAAAAAAATTCATTTTTTTTTCTGTAATCTTAACAGAATTCAAATCTTTACACGAATGTAAAGCAGCACACAATGCTTTTCATTTAAACGAACTGAGGACGAGGAATAGTTATCATGACGGATTAATGTAACCTTGATGTAGCTTTTTCTTCTTTTTCGCTGCCAAATGATCAATTTGCTGCTCGGCATCAGCTGCATGCGAGTCGGGAAAGAGATAAGGATATTTCAGTAACCAAACAGAGAAATAAACAGAGATATATTTGTCACTTGCAGGGGTGAGGTCGCATGACGGGGGTCAGCTGAGGGTCAGGAAACAGAGGTCAGGACCTCTGTGCAAAAACTGACTCCAGAGATTCTTCTTGTCACACTGTTGTGATGTCTACAGAGCCAAACCCTGCACAGAGAACGACACGAAACCATGTAAACAGGAAAAATACAAATTTTGGTTGTATCCTCTTTAATACAAAATGTCGAACTTATGAAGAATATTGCGAGTCCGAGCAGCACATTCCGTAAAGCACAGTGTTAATACACGTTCTGGATAAATTATTTATTTAGGAATTGGGAAGACTGAAGCAGATGGAGGGAAATATCCAAACGTGCGTGAAAAGGTGCGTTGAGGTTTAAGAACCGAGTTTGATGAGAAGATTAACTCTCAAATTCCGAAATTCATCAATCATTCGAATTTTATTTGTACTGCCCAAAGGGTTTTCCATTCTGCACAGCTGTGACTTTCTCTACGCTTAGACCCCTCAAACTGCGCAGGGAAAAAAGGTAACAAAAAAATTAAAAAAAAAAAATGGGATAGTAACCAGCTAATTAGCGTCCCGTGGCATACAACTCAACCCGGCGGAGTGTCTGCAGCCTCTAAACCATACTGATACACTTCAAACAGAGCCAGGCTAACTGCTAACAGCTCCCCACGCTGGCCCTAAATGCTCAGCTGTGCTAATTCAGCATCGTGTTTAATGACCAAGTGAAGAGTAAGCCCATTGCGGTGTTTAAACTGTAGCCACAAATATACTTTAACGGTTTGGAAAACTGTTTTATGAAACATTTACGCCAATTATACTTCGCAATATTTTTTTTTTTTTTTCTCCCCCTACTTTGGACGCGTGCAAAAATTTCCTTTCGAGTTCCACAGGCCAATCCAAAAAGCACATTTAGAATCACGAGCATTAGATTCCACAACTTCAAGAGCGATTATTTCTAAATGCAACATGCAAAAGTGGGATTTGCAGAATCCAGATTAGCTTTGCGTCTCAACGCTCACAGAGTGGCCGCTAACTCTGAGCTGTGCTGTGGACTCTATATTAGTAACCTTGCCGAAACTATTTTTATATGGGAGTAAAAATAAAGACTCCACCCTAATAAAATACAATAGTGAACACTTTCTTCTAGCTGACGGCCAAACAATGCTCCAGTTCAAGGACTTTTTTTTTTTTTCTTAAATGGCAGCGCTTGTTTTGCTGGGCACAGTCACACGGAGGGCGGCTTTTTAAAACACACTCGTGAATTGAGTACATAACACCTAAATAAAACTGCGACTCACTTTATGCGTTTTTTTTTTTTTTTTAAGGGAGGAAAGAAACACCGGAGCGAGGGGGCGGGGGGCGGGATCAAAACACTCGACCGAAAGATGAAACGCCTGCTAAAAAGCAGTCTGAGAGGTGAGCAACAGTCGGGATACAGTTGCTCTGAAAGACCAAAAATGTCTGTTACAGAAAAAGAAAAAAAAAGAAAACGTATGCAAAAAAAAAAAATATATAGAACTGCATATCAGAAAAATATATTAATCTCTCTTAAATAAAATCACACCCGCTGCCGTTTTGCGCGAAAGGGTACCTGAATGTGCTCCGTTTGCATTCGCCGTCGTGGCAGCGTGACAGAAATGCGGTTGAGTGGAAGGCTAAATGTGTTTTTCTTTTCTTCCCCTTTTGGAGGTTGCGTTTCTTTTTTTTCTTTTCTTTTTTTTTTTTTTCTTTTACAGGCGTGTAAGCGAGCCAGTGGGAACAAGCACATCGCTCCCTTTGGTTTCTAATGGCCTAACCGGTACGAGCACGTCGACGACCAGAGTCCCGGTCGGTGTGGCCGGCCGGCCGGCGCGCTGGCAGGCGCCGCCCCCACCCCCCACCCAGGTGCTGGCGCTTGTCGCGGTCTCCGGCGTGTTCCAAAGGCTGGCAATTGGGATGGCGGCCACGGAGCTCATTGTTTGACAGCGGCCGGCCGGGACCCAGTCAAGCCTCAGGACCTGGAAATCCAAACATCCAAAACGCAACGGGCGATCCAAGTCCAACCCGCTCCCAAGCGCGTCTCGCAAAACCGTCCCATCCCGTGCCGACGATGCCCCGTTCCGTTCCGTCCCGCCTTCTCACCCAAAACAAATGCATTTTTTTTTTTTTTTTTTGGTCGCAAAAACCGTTCCCTTTTTTTTCCTTCTCCAGTCCCAAGGCCTCAGGAGTGCGTCCAGCTGATGGGAACCCACTGAGCCTCCACCTCCACCTTCCGCAGCGCCAGCCGCAGCTCGCCAAAGGCCGTGGACAGGTCGGTGTTGACGATGACCTTGTCGAAGAGGTGGCTGTACTGGCTCTCCATGGCCTGGGCCGTACTCAGCATCTCCTCAAAGTCCTCATCCTGCACGGCGCACAGGGACGTCGGAGAAGAAGACAGAGTTGAGGGCGGTAAGGCTGAGAGAAGCGGACACATAAATCAACTGCTGCTACTACTCGCAGTGCAACTAAAAATCATTTGGCTTTCGTACCCGAAGAACACTTCTTTATTCATATATAAGATATAAGAATATACACAGATCAAGGGTCTTGCCAGCCATCTTGCACCGCCATATTTCTAAGGAAGCCTGTCGTGGACAATCCAGCTGCCTGACGGCGCGTTTGGCGTTTCGTGTGAGCGTTGGCGTCCTCAAATAAACCAACGAAGAAGAAGAAGGTGGACGAGGTATCCAGGTTTGTGCTCGCAGGGCCACCGTAGTTCACTGGCAAACTCGGGAGAGGGAAGGCACAAGCACTGAAATGTAAAATGTGACCACTTTATGTCACTGGGGTGTCAATGTCGCAGGGCCACCGTAGTTCACCGGCAAGCTCAAGAGGGGGAGGGTGAATCTAAAATGTAACCAATGGATGTTCGCTGTTTCTTCTCAAAGTATCCAAATATTACACACTGGACCTTGAAGGCCTCCTTTCTCCACACAGTTGCGGACCTCAGGTCCCTTGCTCGGGTATGTGTGCACGATGCAGGTAGACTCGGCAATGACCCCACTCAGGGATCCAGAGTGGAAACGTTTGACAGAACAATGACCAACGCAAGGTGAGATCCTTTGAAAAGCCATCGGAAGTGACGACAAAGGAGTGGTTTGGCTAATGACCAACAACTTCTGTCAGAATCGAATGGTATTTTCATTCTACGGGAACAAATAACGGCACTTTTCTGAGCAGGTGAACTTTTCCCAGAAGCTTCTCTGCAAAAACCAACTGGCTAAACCCGTAGCAAAAAAAAAACTGATAAACTATAAATGTGACACGTTCATGAATTTTTGGTGCGGCCCCATTTCCCAACGTTTGCCCTTGGTTCTTTATCAGTCGCCCGCAGGAAAGGAATCCAAAATCAATCAATCTGTTTGAATAACCGTGTTTCTTAAATTAGACAAAACAAGTGGCTGCAGAGGTGGAAAAACAGGAGCCCTCTGGTGAGAAACGGCAGGATTTATATCGGCAACTGGCAAGTGCGCAAACTGCGAGTGTCAGCAAAAACAACATATTTTTATCAGGTCGGTAGTAAACACCGGCTATGTGGGGCGTCTGTATTCATAGACGCAGTATTGTGCGCAGGCCCAGGTTATCTCACCACAGCCGTCCATCTGAGGCTTTCTGGTTTGAGCGCGTGGGCCTCGGCCCAGTCTGGCTTGGCCCGCGGAGCTCCGGCGGGCTTAAAGTGGCCGATTAAGCTCGCGCCGTGTTTTTACTGGGAACACTCTGCCTTCTCTGCACTTCTGGACAGATATGGTTTTTATAAGAGAACACTGGCACATGCACACAGATGCACGGTCGCGGGACGGCGTTTTGGACGGGACGCCGGCGGCTTTTTTTTTTTTTTTTTTGCGTACAATGTGCTGAAAACAAAGCCCAGCTGCCGCCGGGGGAGTTGACCCAGAGCGGGGCTGCCGGTTTAATGCTTCATTGCGGATTAGCCGCCGTGCTAAATGCGAGCACTCGCCCCCGCGACCATCGGGGAAGTCGGGAGGTTTGTCACCCGGCGGCGAGATCCGTTCACCCTCAGCGGGACTCTGCCCGCCCCCCCTCCTCCCCCTCCCGTCTTCTGAATCGAAGGCCCTCCACCCGCAGGAATTCCAGGGGCTAGATGAGGACTCACAGATGACCACTGTGTTGGATGCCAGTGAAACAAACCCCCTGACCTGCCCGAGGAAACCAAATGAACCTGGGAGACCATGTGCGAGCCGGTGTTTGTGATCTTTGTCCACCCGGAGTCTCTGCCTCCAGCACGACAGGTTCAGGTAACAGATCGTTAAACACGGCAGCGGCAGCAGCAGCAGCAGCAGCGGCAGCTCGGTGAGCTCACGGAGACATAAATAAAAGGAAATAACAAGATGTAGGATTAGAAAAAAAAAAAAAAAAAAATGATGGCGAAATAAGAATATGGGACGCTGTGGAAGCAGGAGTGAGTTGGACCTGAGTTGCCGTCTGCTAATCTGTGGTAAAGCTACATTTGAAGCCAATTTGTTTAAAATGCATAAAGGTAAACTTTAAAGGTAGGTGACTAAACGTCCCAGAAGAGGCATGTCTGCAACTGACAAGAAAGGTTAACAAGGGACACGTGCGCCTACATTCGTAAAGAAAAAAAAGATGTCAATCACAGGTTGCTTTTTAACCATATTTCAGCCGCCTGAATTGGTCATGTGATCAGCTTTATCTAAAACAATGTTCATTTGACCACAACATGTTTCTCAGCCTTCCTCACAAAAGCCACACAACTCTTGTTTACAACTGCTGCCGAGCGCAACCCATGATGATGTCGATATACATATGGAGATTTATAAGAGGAAACAGCGACAACAAGTAGTTACATAGGGACTCCGTACCCTCCCTCTCCCGAGCTTGCCAGCGAGCTACGGTGGCCTGCGAGCACAAACCTGCTTACCTCGTCCGCCTTCTCCTTCCTCGTTGGTTTATTTGAGGACGCCAGCGCTCACCCTAAACACCAAACGCGCTGTCAGGCAGCTGGATTGTCCGCACCAGGCTTCCGTAGAAATATGGCGGCGCAAGACGGCAGCTAACTGGGAGCGAGACCCTTGATCTGTGTATATTATTCCATATATATGAGAACCATTCCATGGGTTTTACTGTACTGCAAGTAAACACTTTTATTAATGTATTTACAGGGTGTGCACAAAATTTTTTTACACACTGGACCTTTTAAAAGTAAAGCCGGCACGAGAGCACAACACAATATTGTACTTGTCGCATGGTTTTGGTCGAGTTCAGAGTTTCATAATGCTCAGCGGCGTCTGTGGCCCCTTTGCCGTCTGGGCCCAAAATATTTGGCGCCTTTAATTCTCAGCATTTTTCCTCCAGATGGATGTGGAGTTTGGTTGCCGCTCCTCGCTGCGTCCCTCCCAGCAGCGTGCCATCGGGCTTCTGCTTCTGCACGATAATCGGCGGCCCCATGCGGGTTCCTTTGTTCACCCAAGTGTGAATCAAACGTAGTTGCGTGGTGAAAAGGCAGCTTGATTTATTAGGAAAAATGAAAAAAATAAATAAAATAAAAAATAAAATCCAGGGAGACCGTTTTTTTTTTACGGTTTTAGCGACGTGAGATCATCACGCTAGGACGTGTACGTGTGTTTTACGAGCTCCTCAGGATATTTAAAACGGGGGAAATGGCAGCGACGCCACGGAGGCCTGTCGTCAATTAAGGCCCTGGACCTGGGTTTGGTTTTCGCAGCCTTGGGTTGAAGGATGGAGCGAGGGGGAAACGAGCGAGGGGGAATATTAAAAGCACTAAAATATTACGGCAAATGTAAAATTTAAGCTGTCCCCGCAAATTGTTTGCAAATGTCTTCGACGGGAATACACATGAGGGCGAAGCGAAGCCCAGGATTTACACCCCCGGCGGACGCCTCTGCCACCTCGCTGGCCCTCCGTCCCGCCGCTCTTGTTTCGCAGCGCCTGGCAACCCCCGCAAGTCTGACATTGCAACATTACGTCTTAGGTTGGGGGTTGCTCGTGGTTTTAATGCTCGCGAGTGATTGGAAGACACACTCAGGCGGGTGCCTGAGGGGGCTGCAGAAACCATCATTCCGCCCCGGTGCCGCGCCGCCGCTACGCCGCCGCGGCTCAGAAACGGCCCGACCGATTCGGAGGGCTACGATGCAATTAATCGCGATGAATCGAGAATCGCGATTTTCGCGATTCATGGTTGTCTGGTTTGGAGCAACATGTCGCACATGAGTTCCGGCCTCATTAAAAAAAAAAAAAAAAAAAAAAAAAAAGTTTTTTGAATTTGTGAATCGATTCTTAATTGGCAATGTCATAATTGCGATCAATCTAAGAATCGATTTTTTTTCCCCTCCCACTCCTATTAGCCAGTCTCCTCACACAGGTCTAATTAAAGCCTCGTCGACCCTGATCGAACGCCATGAGCGCGCGTGTGCCGATCTTCTGCGACTGTTTAAATCAAGGCAAAGCCATCTGGCCCATCTGGCTCATCATTTTGTTTGAAAACACGCTAAATAAACATTCCCTTACTGTGAAAGGCTTGGCAGACTCGCTGTCATCTTTGCCTGCTACGACTTTTCCGTTCTGTCTGGTCTCCCTCAGCTTTTCAATGGAGGGGGGCTTCACAAACACGATGAAGGGCTTGAATTCTGCCGTCCGTAGGTGCTTTATTATCTGGGAGGGCGAGGAGAGAGAGAGAGAGAGAGAGCGAGAGAGAAGAGCGGGGTAAAGAAGATACAAGGAAGTGATGAAGAAGCTTATAAGGTGTCATGTGCATCCTTGTAGTCCCTTCAGCAAAACATTTACGACAGCGTTGGAAAGGAAAATCCCGATTGAAAAGCATTTACTGACAGACATGCAACATAAAGTGAATCAATTCAGGGACAAAAGTGTGTCCTCAGAGCCCCGCAGCTAGCGCGGCCTAAAAACAATGAGATGGAAATAAATCAAGGGTGGTAGTTGGATCTAAAATGACTGCAGTTACCTCCATGTGATTCAATCTTAGAAAGTAAAACTGAAACACAGTTCTTGGCAAAACGTCTCCGTTATATTTTCGGGGGTGCTAAAATCACGAGTTTGGAAAACCGCGGCTGTAAATCCCGGCTTGGTGAAACACAAAACAGCTCCCGCGGTCACACAGTGAATGTGGGATATTCGAAATTAAAGCGGAGGATGCATTTCAGTCCACGCACGCCTGCTTGTTTTCTGTCCTTCTGGTGGCAAATGAGTGACAGGACGGCAGCGAAGTGACTCCGGCGGGGCCAAAAGACATTTCGGAGGCGGCGGGCGGCGGTTCCGACGCCGTGTCGGTGGTGGTGGGGGGCGGATCCACGCTGAGCTAATAGGCAGTGAGGTTTTCAACCCCACGACTGATAGCACGGTGGATAAAAACCCGAAAGGACGGGCGAGGAGGAGGATCACTCCGTCGTGCTGTGACAAACCCGGGATAATCCACGACTCGTGCAGAGGACGGGCTCAGAGTGAAGACTGTCAGAGTGACCGCGAGCTTTGGAAACACCACAAGTGTGTGAAGAAAGAAAGAGAACAAAAAAAAAAAACCCAGAAGAGTGCATACTTCAATGAACACCACCCTTAAAAAAAAAAAAAAGAAAAACAGCAATTCCTTTATGTGAATAAACATTTTAGAAGTTGCTGCGTTAACTCGTACATCGTTGTCAATGAGTCGGTTCTAGGACGATTTTGAAGTCCCTTAAGGAGGGTTTGCTAGCATTATTTCTTTATTTTGTTAAAATGACTGTTGGATCAATGTGAGGTCATTGTATGAGCCTTTCAGGTTTCCGACCTGCACATTTCTTGCGTCTTTCTCTCTATCACGAGAGACATGCATATGTATTGTAAGGGTAAATTGCTGGTTTGCAAAGTGACGGCAGTAAAGAAAAAAAGTAGGGCCGCCAGCGTTAACGCATCAATTGCGATTAGTTAAATACAAATACACGTTTATTTATTGATTGATTTTTTTAAATCGCATTTCAAACGTAAGGCCGGGTTCACACCAGAAGAAGCGCCGCAAAGCAGAAATACAGAATTTTACACATGCAATTCAAACAGCGATTAATCGCAGTTAGCTATGAAGACTCTGCGATTAATCGCGATTAAAAAAAAACTAATCGTTTGACAGCCCTTAAAAAAAAAGAAAAAAGAAAAGGCAACTGATTCAGCACCAGCGACAGGTTTGAATTGGCGTTCACGCAATTGTCACTCAGCTTTGGCGGTAAATGGCACCGTTGGCTGAGAAGAAGGACGGTACAGTGATGCTGGAGATGAACACGCATCACTCACATGGGGCTGGACGTCTAACAGGCACACTTTGTTCTTGGAGAGGATGGAGCGCACCGAGTCCAGGCTCGTCCCGTAGTAGTTCCCCTTATACTCACCGTACTCAACAAACCTGGGACAAAGAAAAAGAGAGAAGAAGACAGGGAGCAGATGAGAAGATTGCACTTGATGGTTTTTTTTTTTTTTTTTTTTTCTTTAGCGGTAATTGTTGCGCACGGGGGTTAGCGTTTCAAACAATTTTGATGCTCCGCTGGGAATGACGCTCGACTCTTGGGTCTCATCCAAAACAAGTGGACGGGCTCCCTCGGGGGGGATTCAGCCCCAGAAATAATGATATATCAAATCCTTACACACATCCCGCCGAGGGCAGGTGCAATTACTCTCTCAACCGCTGACAGTTGCGAAGATAGGAGAACCCAGAAACCAGACGTTTTGGCACGGCACGCTTTTATATAATCTCCCACGCCACCCTCTCAATCAGTAACACCTGTCGGTTCCAAAAAAAAAAGAAGAAAAAAAAAAGAGAGAGAGAGAGAGCGCACATTCAAACCTCCGCGGTTTGCCAAAAGCTTCCCTTCCCTTTAATCCAGACAAAAAAAAAAAAAAAAATTCGAGGCCAGCAACAGACTGGCCGGGTGCGAGCGAGCGAGCAAACAAACACTTTTCCATGGGATAATCCACAGCCGCTCGCAACCAATTGGCTGTAATGAGAAATAGCGCCAGTGTACTCTTGGCTGAAAACAAGGGGGAGGGAAGGGGGGGGGGGGGCGGGGTAGCGGAGGGAGGCCCGTAACGACGTGGAAAGTATTCCAAAGCGAATGGAAGCACGCGGTCTCGCTCGCAGTCTGCCGATGATGAGCGTCTGACACGGGTCCATGTCGAGAGACGGTTTTATGGTAATTACTCATGTCAGAATTTTTTTTTTTTTTTTTTTTTTTACTCGGCAAAATCTTGGAAAGAGCGGAGGCGCGAGTCTCGCATGGCGGACCGAATTTTGGGGGTGGGGCGAGGGGAAAACTCATTTAAGGGCTCAGCAGCGGCCTGCGTTTAATACTTCACACCTAGCGGCAACACTGTGCTGTTTGTTGCTGCAAGAGACACTATGGATTATAGGGCTGTATCCTCTCTCTCTCTCTCTGTGCATATATATGTATATATATATATATATATTTGCGATTAATCGTGAGTTAACTCAGGACAGTCATGCGATTAATCGCAATTTAAGATTTTAATCGACCGACAGCGCTAAAATACATATAAACACACAAATAATCTACTCAATAATAACAAGTATCTACCCAAACACTCACATTTCATAAAGGTGCAATAAAACATTTATTTATATGTCAATATTATGCATTGACTGTCCAAATGGTGTAAACCTTGTTTTTCCTTTCTTACACTAGAGATATTTCATGTCATGTCTTTATTTCTTTTCAATCCATATAATTTCCCAATGTGGGATTCATTTTCTGGGCTTCTATTCTATATATGAGCCAGGGGGTGGGTGGGTGGGTGGGTGGCGGGCGCTTGGTTTGGCTTTGCACACGGGGGTCGACTTATGGATCGTTGCCATTCTGACGCAGAGCAGGGCTCCTTGCTTCCCGAGGGAAAGTCGCAAAGGAAGGCCCCAAAAAGTTGTTCGAGACCTCTTTAGAATTCTGCACATTGTTTCCCGTCGCATGCAACGCAAACAAGTCCAACCACACCCTCCCCTCCATCCGCTCCCTTATAATTTTGCGCGTCTCACGCATGCACCCCCCACATCACAGCTCTGTCACTCACCCCTCCGACTCCCTGGAAAACATCGCATGCCTCGGACAATACCACAACATGGACCTAAATATACAGGAGCCCCTGCGTCCCCCCCGCCTCCTCACGCGCTCCGACA
The DNA here is from genome assembly GCA_009823395.1 of Thamnaconus septentrionalis. NCBI lineage: Eukaryota > Metazoa > Chordata > Actinopteri > Tetraodontiformes > Monacanthidae > Thamnaconus > Thamnaconus septentrionalis. The sequence continues at coordinate 13,525,297 of CM020520.1, forward strand.
TCCCATACGAGGCCGTATGTTTGCGTGCGTAATTGTTTTGCGAGCACGGCCCGACCCTTTCGCCATATCATCCCGCGCACCTCCTGTCTCCGGCGGCGGCGGCGGCGGCGGAGGAGGAGGAGGAGGCGGCGGCGGAGACGCATCAATCACCTCCTTCGGCCGTTCCGACTTTTGCATTTCAATTTTAACCGGCCGCAAATGTCAAGGCGGTAGCCGTGTCGCGGCCCAATTCATGGGAGAAACGCCCAGAGGGGGGAAACCCGGAGAGGAAACGGGGGGGGGGGGAGGGGAGGGGAGGGACAGGGGAGCCCTGGGGCCACCGTCTGGGAATCTGTCCCCGGCGCAGGGCCGGCCGGGTTCAGTCGGCAGCAGGTCATTCTCAGATCACACCGCCCAGAGTGGAGGCGACTGCAGGGAGCTGCAGCAGCACAGTGGCGGCAGAGCCAGACTAGACTGGCTGGCTGTTGAGTCGCTGCACTGCCTCTTAGTGGTGGGTATGGACAGGAAAAACATGTCACTATTAGACCTATTGTTTACACAAGAAACTTTGAATACGTAAATGTCCAGCGAGTGAAATTTAGCTTAATATATGATTTTTACATTGGTGAAAGCTTAATATACGGTCAATAAATGCATCAATTAAAGTGTCTACTGGTAGTACAGTGAAAGTAATTTGGTTTTCTTAACCTTAAGAACGATTCTCATAAAAGAATGCACATAGATCAATAAGGGTCTTGCTACCAGTTAGCTGCCATCTGGCACCACCATATTTCTAAGGAAGCCTGGTGTGGACAATCCAGCTGCCTGACAGCACGGTTCGTATTTAGGGTGAGCGCTGGCGTCCCCAAATAAATCACTGGCAAGCTCGGGAGAGGGAGAGTGAGCTAAAGAGCACTGCAATCTAAAATGTAACCACTTGGTGTCACTACACAAAATTAACAAAGTTGTTATATACATGCATATACACCTGGTATCGGTGTCATGGCATCGGCACGTATTTTACAAATACGAGCAGAGTACTCAACCCCGGTATCGGTGCATCTCTAAATCAAATAACTAGCTGGAAGAAAGCTTCCAGAAAATGATCTACTCGACAATGAAGGCGTCTCTTCCCCTAAACCTGCAGCAAGCCTTGACAGATCGGGTACATCTCCAATGATTTAGACACAACTGCGGATATTCGCGGAGGAATTATTTCGCATCAAACCTACTGCATTTGCATTGCAAATGCAGTGAAATGAATCAAATTTGAAGAAACTACTAACTGAACAAATGCAAAATTCAAAAGAAAATAAATGGTCCAAATTAATCTCATGAAAAAAAAATGCACCCGATTTGAATGGCCTACTGTCCTATAATAAAAAAAAAAAAACTGCATTGAAACCTTTTGTGTGAATCTTAAAAATGGCTGTACAGTGAAGTGAAGCTGTGGACCGACAGCACAGCACTTGTTGCCTCCTACTTGTTGTTGTGTATGTCCGTCTCAAAGAGGTGTTTGGAGATGAAGTGGTACTCCACGCCGTCGCTCTCCTGGTTCTTCTTGGCCCGGGTCGTGTCTGGGAGAGAGACACAGAGAGAGAGAGAGAGAGAGAGAGAGAGAGAGAGAGAGAGTGGAGGGAGAAACAGTGAGCAGCTCGAACAGAGACGGCCTGACTCACCGTCGGGGGCTGGAGGCCCCTCATTAACACCGCTGCAGACGGCGGACCTCGGCCAAACCTGCGCATGTATTATTGTGTAATGGTGTCGTTAAAATACGCAACTTGTAGTAGCAGCGGCGGCGGCAGAACTAGACGCTCAAGTGACGTTCCGCAAATGGGGTGGGAGCGGTTACGATGTCTTGTTAAATTTGTTCCTTGTTAAGGGGCTGCAGTTGCCAGTGAGGAACACGGCTCCCTGAACTTTTTTTTTTTTTGGGGGGGGGGCAACTCGTTAACATCAAGTGTCCACATTTGCTTGACCGTGAAGCATGGAAACAGGCCGTAAAAACGGGCGTGGGCGGCAGGCGCCCTTAACCCCCCCGCCCCCCGCCCCAATGAACCCACGAGACCCCGTGAAAGCCTCAAAGCAACAAGTTCAAGGTGGTCTCAGGTTTTTTTTCAAAACGCTAAAATAATATGGATTATTGTCATGAATGGTACCTAAACTGTCTTTAAGATCACTCTGTTTCAGAGTCCAATTTTTAAAAATATTATTCACAAATAGCGACAAAGTTGCATCCATGAAAGAACTGCTGTGAGGTTGTTGCAGGCCTCCTGCATGTCGAGGAAATGTGGACTGGTATTGGGTAACAATCAGCAGGATGATGGGTATTTTGCACACTGGCGGCAGGCATGTGGCTGGAGCGTGTATGGGTCAGGGGTCAGGGGGTCGTCTCCCCCCCCCCGGGGGGGAGGACAGAGTGGAACCACAACCACTTTTTCACCTAAAACCATTTTTACCTAGACACCTGGACGTAATGACAGTGTAGTAGGTTTTTTTTTTTTTTTTAACTGAAAAAAAAGAGCTTCTGTTTCTAACTGAAACTCAGCAAAACATTCAGGTCTGAGGTTTGGGAAAACATAAAAAAAAAAAATATTCATGAAAAACACTCGAAACAAACCATTAAATTTTTATCACCTCAGGACAAACAGCTGCCAAAGTTCTCTCCTTGAGCTCATTTTGTTCAACGGCGTTGCCCGGAGGGCCGTGCCCTGGTGGCGGCGGGCCGGCGGTGCCTTTTTTTTTCTTCCCCTTCACGGCCGTCCCGAGCGATCCGCAGGTTTTCGTGGGAAGCTAACTAGCGCTCTGACTTATACAACGTGTCGCTTCCACCCGCAGGCCGGAGACGGGCCAACGATGCCAGCGGGGTGGAAGAGGACGCCGAGGAGATCGGTCGGTGATTGGTGACGCCTCCAACGGCACCTTGGTTCTGATTTGCATCCAGACTGAGAAGCGTGTGCCAGAGCTTTTGTCACCCGGCGAGGTCGGGGGGAAGCTAACTGCCGCGAGCCTTCGAGCGACGTTGCACCCGTTCGAACCCGTAATCGCGGAAAGTATCGCCGGGTTTGGACTGCGATCAAGATGTTTAACCCTCTGCTAAACAGCTTATTGCAGTGACAGCTGGTTTGTATTTTACTACGAGGTGGGAGGGGCTGGAGGCGCGGGGAGGAGAGGAAGGGAAAAAAGGCCAAAAACCTAGCAGAGACCGTGAGCCGATGGTCTCCAAAAGCAGTGTTTTTTCAAAAAAAAAAAAAGAAAAGAAGAAAAAAGGTGGCGCTCTCGGGCTTAATCCGTAACAACAGCAAGTGTGTTAAACACATCCATGTGTCTGTTGGCGTCCGGTGAACATTTAAAGAGACAGTGCGGTCAGTCCGCCTTTTGCCGTTTATCTTCACCGTGTGTCCAATTCTGGGCCCGATTCAACACAGCAGCGCAGGGTCACATTCGAGAACCATTTAACTTATTTTATGGAGGGAAGAAAATCCCCACTGATTGTCAGACTGGACCGAGACACATCTAATATACCTGTGGTGGAGTCTCAGGACCCACAATCCCCCCGCCCCCCTTATCATGAAGTCACGGTCCAAACTTATCCCACAGAATTAAAAACGCTAGGCTGCTTTCTATCATGTCCAGTGTCCTGCCAAATAAAATACCCAACATTTTCTCTATGAATATATATATATATATTCATTTATTCAAATTCATTCATAGTTGGGGAAACTGCCCACCAAGCTGCAACCCAGTCAAAACAGCTCCGCGACCCAAAAGTGGGTCGCGACCCACCAGTTGAGAAACGCTGTACTTCGACCAACACCGTCATTAAAATAATTGTATATCAAATAATTCATACAAATCTGTACATATATGTATGTAAACAGTATATACACACATATATATATGTGATTTCATGTGTATATACTGTACATTCATATTTAATTCACTGCTAAGCACTTCTGGTTGGATGCTAACTGCATTCCATTGCTCTTTTCTTATGACATGTGCAATGGCAGTAAAGTTTAATCTTATCTAATCTAATCAATCAATCTAATCTAATCTAATTTTATCCAACATCAGTGGCTGTCACATTTCCTCAAAAGCAGCGGCACAGTTTTCCCTCCGTCACCGATGCCACTGCAAACGCCAGAGGACGTCAGAAGAAAAAAAAAAAGACTCATTCGCTCCAACATTCTGGCTCCGGGACATCTGAACCTTCTCAAATAGTTTTAAGAGCAAACAGCAAAAGAAATTGCAGTTTAACGAAAAAAAAAAAAAAAAAAAAAAAGTGAGAAACAAAATTAGGCCCGAATGGAAATTTACAGCAGTTTTAGATGCCAGGCAGCAAAGTGGCAGCAGGTTCAGTGGGCAGAGTCTGTCGAGGCAGACTGAGGAGAGCTGACAAGCTTTGCAAGCACAGTGAGGGAAGAACCAGACAGCAAAGGGGGGCGGGGGGGTCACGTCATGTGACCTGCGCCTCACCCGTCGACTCTTTGCCCGCCGAACGCGGAGCGAAGTGAACTTACGCGGGATGGTGACGCTGAAGTGCTGGGGGTCGGAGATCAGCAGCTTTCTTTTGAGCTCATCCAGGCCGACACCTGTTGGTCCTGCAGGAACACAGCGAGGGAGAAAAGGATTCCAGGAGATGATTGAAGGAATTTATGGAAGCGAGTCCGGGGGTGAACCCAGCCTTCGCCTGAACACAGTTGGGATGGGACAAAGCACGCAAAGTGCAGCTCTGTTTTATGGCGGCTGTCTTCCCGCGAGCTGAAAAGCACCACATTTTTCCCCGAGTTAGATTAAAAAAAAAAAGATTTTCTTCTTTCGTTCATGGACAATCCGGGGAGGTTTTACGAAACGCAGTTGGGTGTCGTTTCAGATTAGCCCCCCTTTTTTTTTTTTTAAGTCAGACACCAGTGATACATCCGTGGTTAATGGTCCAATTTCTTTGTGTTTACCCCACATTTCCCCAGAGACTGTTGCGTTTTTCATTTACGTGTCCTCTCTACAAGTCAACGACTGTAAAAATTTACTGCAAGCAGGTTGAAGGTTGGTGGTTTATGACCTGTGCCGTGTCCTCAAATGGCTTTCAGAAAACGGATGCAGTAGTGCGTCCGCTCGGCTGTGGGTTGAAGAGGCAGGGCTTTTCGTTTTTTCGGATTTCTTTTGTGTGGGATAGGATAAGGCAACCGCCGCAACCCCGTCACTGCAGAAAAAGCAGTGGCAGAAAACGGACTGACGGATGATTCAACTTCCAACTTCCTACTTCTTCGGGATGGAGCATCCTGCATAATGTGACATCAGCGCCTGTAAAATCACTTTGACGGCTTCTAATTTCCATTATTTGCAGAATCCACTGCACTGCACTGCACTGCACTGCACTGCACTGCACCACTGCAACTCTTTCCCTGAACCTCTATGCACATTTTTAATGTCATTTGCTTTCCATCCCGTGTCAGGTCTGTCAGCTATGGGGAGCCTGGCTCGATCAAAACCCATTGCGCGGTCACCAGTGTGTCGAAGCGATCAATCCGTTTCGGAGCAACAGGTGTCTTGCCTCCGTTTTACAGTGTTTTGGCCACTGGCGCGCGGCGGGCAGGAGGCGAAGGGGATGGTGGCGCTCGATCTGGGCCAGGGATTCCTGGCATACCTGTCATTCTGAGCAGGCACAACAATCACAGCCCGTTGGAAAATTCGCCGCTCCAGGCAAATGTATTTAGCAGGCTGCTCCCCTAAAGCAAACTGATGATGAATTGTGCGGATTATGTGGAGGGGAAAATGAGACGGGCGGCGGCCGTCAACACTGGACGGCCTCCACTAACAGAACAGAATCCACACTCGCGGCGCGGCGCGGCTCCCTGGCTCCACACCGTGCGGTGAATTGAAAGGGGAAAGAAAATTGAAAGATTGGAAATGAAAAGAGATTAAACCTAGAAAAATACCCCGAACCTCTTTGGGTCAATGGTGTGAAGATTTCTGGAGTTACTGTTTTTTTTTTTTTTTTTTCCAAGTCCAACTGATTTATTAAGATGAGAAAACGGTTCATTTGAAATGGCGTGGAGCGGGGTTGGGCAAACTTCTTTTTTGACTGGTGGGAGCCACCAGACAATTTGACAGGGGCGCTGGAGCAGGAGCAGGAGCAGATGGATGGAGTGTTTCGGTGAGCCACCTCATCGGAGGAAAGCACATATCATGGGATATGTCGAAAACAAGCGCTTGAATGTCAATTGAAAATGAACAATGGCGTTCCGACAAAATCGGCGTCTTCGAAGGCCCACGGCATTTAGCTCTTTATTGAAATGACTCTTAAAGTCCTTAACGGGCCGCATACGGCCCCCCGGGCCGTAGTTTGCCCACGCCTGGTCTAGGTGGTGGCGGCCAAATACTTTTTTTTTTGCCCTATAGTGTTTTGTGCTCCATCAACAGCCGTACCGATGTACTTCTCTGAAGGCTACGCACCCCTACCAGGGCCTACAGGCTAACGGAGCATTCTGCTAGCCTCCGTCTTGCACGCTTATAAAACCATTTTCACCTCCACACTGACAACCTGGATTACACTAGATATTTGTATATAATGGCAGTGTCGTAGCAATTTTTTATTTATTCATTTTTCTTACCGTACAGCTCCTGCGTTTCAAGAAAAGAGGTCCTGTTTTAAAATTAAACGCAGCAAAAGCGTTCAGCCCTGTGGTTTTGGGAGAACGTTTAGGCTAAACCCAACACAAATATTTTCTTTTCATCAAAAAATTTGTCCACGGGTACAAGGGGGTCAAATAAGATGGAGACGTGGAAACAAGCGTTCCCTTTTGTCAAGATAAATAATCGGATTTCTCGCGGTAAGCATCGGGGTCTATTTTTGTTGGCGGGCTGGATTTGAACGTAAGCGTCGGGCTGTATCGTTGAAAGGGATCTCAGACTCGATCTGTTAAGGTGCTCCGTTGACGCAAAAAAAAAAAAAAAAAAAAAAAACCCGCTGGAAAATAGGCCATTAATTAGCATTCACTGTGGTCCTGCCTCTCCACGATAAAGAAGGGAAAGTCCTCAGAGTTCCCGAATATTTTTCAGAAGGTGAAAATTGGCTTGGATAAAGAATAAGGATCAGATTTTTTTTTTTTGTATATTTTACTAAAACTTGAAAACATAAGGCAAATTGAAAGAACGTCAGGGATGAATTAATTACGGTATTTGACTGCCTAACCATAAGAAACAGTCATTAGCATGACGGCCTGCTTACGGGGAAAAAAAAACATGCAGGTACTACTTTTTGTTGGTAGTTTTTGTTTGGTTTTTTTGGCTTGCGGTGCGCACACAGCAATCCGCAGTCATGGATATGTGTGCAAAAAGAATAGCGCATGGGATTGGAAAATACTGCACTACTGTGCAGGCAAGGATTTAGAATTAGAATACACGTTTTAACCCCAATGACTCATTGGTGCGGTGATAAGTAAGTAAGGTTTGAGTTTGGAGCTTTACCAACAAGCCTTTGTGAGATTCTGTCTGTCCGTCCGTCTGTCTGCGTTTCCTCCCGGATCTCTGGCTTCCTCGCACCGTCCAAACACGTCAACATTAGGGATGCCCCAATATCACTTTTTTTTTTTTTTTTTAACAGAACGAGTAGAGTACAAGTACGAGTACTTGCATTTCAGTAGTCAACAATACCAATACTGAGTACTTGATAAGGTCATTACACATTATAGAATTACTTATATTATTATAGAACAAGTTTCACTGCAGTACAAACATAAATTGAACAAAATTGTGACATACATGCATATAAAACTGGTATCGGTGTTGTGGTATCGGCATGTATCTTACGAGGACGAGTAGAGTACGATATCGGTATGACACCCGATACTGGTACCGATATCAGTACCGATACTAGTATTGGGAATTGGTACCGGTACCTGATACTGGTTCCAGTATCAGAGCGTTACAGCTGTTGTGTGTATGTGAGTGTAAATGCTTGTTTTTGTCTCGGTCTTGTGACACTGCCCTGAGACTTGATACCTGGGATGGACTCCAGCATCCCAATGTGCAAAGTGTCAAAGTTTGGCCCGCACAATAAATTTGGCTCGCAATGTAATTATATTTGGCCTGCGAGGCAATACCAAACGATGACTAGAGCTGTCCTGCCAGTATTATACAGCACATGTACCACTAATACTACAAATCGCAGAATGCTCTGCTGGTATTTTGGTGCGTCAATCAGGACCGTCAACCTCTGTTGACAGTAGTCAACTTGTTTGGGATCCATAGGAGAAGTTTCACTGTTGTATCTGGTGGAAGTTTTTTTTTTTTTTTTTCCAAGAAGTATCAATGTCGGCCCCTGACGTCGTCCAACTTTCAAATTTTGGCCCCACTGTGTACTTGAGTTTTGACACCCCTGGTGCAGATCGGACCTCCGACACAATTCCCTCAACTCACCCACTAAGGCGACCAGCCTGTGCTTGCTCCCAGTTGGCCTGCGGTATGCCGTGACCTCCTCGTAGGTGGGCACGTCGGCCATGTCGTAGATTTCACTCTTCTTGGACTCGTACATGGACTTGTTGGTCTTCTTGTCCCTCCTGCTCAGACGGAAGCTCCTCCTGAAGCCAGCTGGAGGTTTGGGACAACCACGGGGACGACGGTGGAGGCAGACAGAAAAGACACGAGGCAAAGTACACATCGATAAATTTGTCCCGTGACAGTATACATCTGCAAGTGTCTAAATTCCACCGTAACTACACACTCGCCTGCAGCTGTGCAATTGGATTTATGGCGGTGCGAGTGTCTTGGCGAACACCTACGCAGCTCCGCGTCCAATAGCTCATGCTGCAATGTGCAGCTCAGTTTTATGACGGCTATCTTTTGCGCGAGCAAGCCTGAAAAGGGGGAACAATAGGACACGCGGCCAGCCTGGGTCTCACATTCAAAACACTTTCACCACATTTTCCCCTGGTGATACAATAAAGTTTTATTTTCTTCTTTTGTTCGCGGAGAACGCGGGGAGGTTTTTACAAAGCATAGTTGGGTGTCGTTTCAGATTAGCCTTTTTAAAGAGAGACACTAGTGATACATCTGGGGTTCTTGGTCCGAATTTTCCTTAGGCCTTGTGTTTACCCCGAGCCATATTTCTGCAGAGACGGTTGGACTGCTTCATTTATATGTACTCTCTGCACGTCAAAAGATTGCAACAGGGTGTAAATTCACCGCAAGTGGGTTAAAGCAGCGTTTGTCAACTGGTGGGTCGTGACCGAAAATTTGGTTGTGGAGCTGTTTTGACTGGGTCATGGCTTCGTGGGCATTTTCCCTTTTTTGGGGGGGTTTAGAGGGATTTAAATATATATATATATAGAAAATATTGGGCATTTCGGGGTGTTCCCTGTTGCCAGGGGCGGTCCTGTAGCAGTTACCATGGCAGGCCAGCAGATGGCAGTATACCTACGTTCGCCGTTGCCACCCAGCCCAATTAACAACTCGGCTGGCCCAAATGTGCGTCAGCCCCCCCGGGAACTGCCGGGTACGCCCGATGGCCAGTCCACCCCTGATTACAGCGTTCAGACGCCTGCTGAATGGGGGACATCGACCATCTGTGTCGTTGTTTTACCTTTAGCACCGTTAGCGGCTAAGGCGGGTGCCTCGTATTCTTTCAACACCGCTTCGCCAAGATGACGACTTTTCAGGTGAGCTAGCTAAGATTCATAGTGTTAAAACTTTACGTCCTCTTTGTTATTATTCCGGCAGCGACGGGGCCAGACTCGGGTCCTCATAACAGCGTGCGCTAGATGACGTTTTTATCGGAAAAATGTACGTATCGGACCGATAAAAAATGTTCTCCCATATCGCCTGATATCTTATTGGTCGATAAATATCGTGCATCCCTCTTTGATTTACATTACAACTTCAGTGACTGACTGCGTGAGCGTGTTTTGTGCACACACAAAGCGCACTGATTGGGTTTGCGACATGTGCCGTGTCCTCAAACTGCTTTTTAAAGGGGGGAAAAATGCCTTTCAGACACGGATTCAATAGTGCACATGCTCCGAGGCTACAACCTCACATCTACGACAGATGTGGGTTGAACGCAGGGCGCTTAATTTTTAGATTTCTTTTCTTTTTTCTTTTTTTTTTTTTAAGACAAACCACTTGAAGACTTTTGAAAAGAAAAATAACGCCAAAAATGGCGGTGGAATAAGAGATATAAACAAAAAGGCTTGAGCTGATGCAATGTTGTGACGGCTCGAAGTTAGCTGCAGTCGGTGTTGTAAGGCCTTCGCTCACAGTAAAATAACTCTCGGGTAAACACATTTGTCCTCCCTTTGGGATGAAGTTGCCAAACAGTGGACGCGTCTCCACTGTTCTGTGGAAACACGTCCACGGAACGGTGGACGTGTGTTCTGTGAGTGTTCTGCGCAGGAGAAAAATGTTTTCACGTGGACATGTGTTCATGTACAAAGAACTTGGAGACGTTGGCGCAGAGAATCTATAGTGTTACTTTAAATAGAGAGACGTGGCTTCGTTCCACAATGGGCCAACAGTCGCTTGCGTTCATGCCATTTCTTCACAGGTTACTCAATAATCGCACTTGTCCCACAAGCTCCCGGAGAGCTCTTTTTTTCCCCTGCACAGTGGCTGACACACACCCCCACTCATCTGCACAGCAGCCACAAACAAACACCCAAAGTGGAAACTGGTGAGACTGGCATTTCTGCAACAAACACGTCGTAGAAATGGTCTTTGTCCTCCCCAGTGACAAGCTGCCATATCAGTGGCTTAAAATAAGAGGAGCCGTTGTTACTTACCTCATCGGCGGTTGTTTTTTTTTCACGCACCCAACAGATCATTTTAAATGGGCCGCGAGTGTTTTCACAACCTTAAAGTTATAATTTCTCAAGCATTTTGACAATGCAATGACTTGGAGCAGGGAGAAGAGCACCTTTCCGTTGGATAAAGTGACAAAAGTCAAAATCAAATCTATTGACTGTAGTTTCATTTTCAGATTGGAATAAATGAAAACCGAGAAGCCTGTTAGTTGTAAAAAAAATAATAATAATAAAAAAAAAATAACCTGGGATATAGAGCAAAAGTTTCCTTGCAAATCTCAACGGCAAACGGTGTGCAACAGGCAGTGAGTGTATCGCATCGGACGCACAGCAAAGTACTTGCATACATATATACACTGTCCATCACTGTCACGCCGACACACAAACGAGCAGACACATCAACTCAGCGTATGTTCGGCATTACACAAATGTGAAAATAATGGAACGTGGAAGCAGCTGAGCGTGATTACCGCGACGTAAACACAAGACGTGACTTTGTGGTGCGCGCACACACACACACACACACACGTGTAACAGCTTGGAAGTCAACACCTGTTGTGCAAGTCCATTTTCCAGTGTGATAATATCGAAAAGGTACATAGGAAAGTTAGCATCTATCCCCTGAAGGCCACCTCGAACTGAATATCAGACAATTCTGACGCCAACATCTGATAAATATAAAAACCTGCGCCAGAAGTATGAATGGCTACAACAGTGAAAGAAAAAGCACAGTGCAGCAGACGAAATAATGTGTGATATTAGTCGGTTAGACTTTTTGGCTGTCCTTTTACCTCCGTCAACAAACTACTAACTACAGTATGTAGTCATGGTCATCATATATCCTGCATTAACAAGTAATTGCAGCTGGGGATTATGAGACTGAGCTCCATGCACCATGTGGGACACTGTGGTTTAAGACTGCAACATGGTTTGTTTGCAGAAACAGCATGTGGGAAGCATCATGAGCGCTCCACGAATTCATATTACTGGCTAGAATGGAGGTGATGAGGAAAACTGCTTGAGGTGAGGGGGATTGAGGAGGCGGAGGAAGCTTTTTAGATTAAAAAGAAATTAATAAGAATTAAGATTAATCAGAATATATATATATATATACATATATATATATATATATATATATATATATATATATATACATATATATATATATATACATATACATACATACATACATATATATATACATATATATATATATATACATACATATATATATATATACATACATATATATATATATATATATATATATATATATATACATACATATATATATATATATATATACATATATATATATATATATATATATATATATACACATATATATATATATACATATATATATATATATACATACATATATATATATATATATATATATATATATATATATATATATATATATATATATATATATATATATATATATACATATATATATATATATATATATATATATATATACATACATATATATACATATATATACATATACATATATATACATATACATATATATACATATATATATATACATATACATATACATATATATACATATACATATACATATATATATATTCAAGAAGGTATCATGTCAAGGAATCACAAAAGAATGAGACCGGACGTTTCCTTCGGCATCTGTGAAAACCATCGCACAAAAGTCAAAGCGGCGTGCGTTCAGTGAGCATTTTTGATGATATCAAACATCCGACCATGTCTGGGCCAGTAAACACAGCACTGACTGTAAGTGTTTCGGGATGTTAACAATGCAATTTTTTTTTTTCATCATTTAATCTTCAGCCAGGTCTGTTTCTGTTTCTGTTTCAAGTAAAATGCAATAAAAAAAAATAAAATAAAAAAAAAGCACAACACGAAAATAGCTTTTGTGACACGTGTGTGTACGTGCGGCCCGTCCACTGTGGTGAACTCGTTAAGTGTGTTATCTGGGAAGAACACATTCTGCAAGTACTTTCCACACACAGCCCCCGCACCATGCCTTTGGAAAGTGGTACTCAACCCAAGTGTTTTTGGGGCTTATATGGTGGAACAGGGCTCTGGGCCTTCTTGCTGCCAGAGGTTGGTCTGAGTCAAGGCGCTATTTGTTTTTCCCCTCGGTCTTATCCAGCGAGCTCTATGGGCTTTCGGAATGTCTCGTTTTTTAAAATGATGCCTGGCGCTTTTACTTGGCAAAACAAAAAAACACAACAACAAAAAAAAAAAAAATAGCTGACGCTAGGAGTGACCTGCCAAAAGTCGCCGAGGTGCCTGAGGTGAAATACCTGCTTTCCTGTTTTATCATCATCATTTATCCACCTGAAATAGATTGCTTCCTTTTCTTGGACCCAGAATGGGGGAAAAAAAACTTACTGGACATACAAGTGACAGACAGTCAAACAAGTCCAATTTTGGAAATTGAGCATTTTTTTTTTTTTTTTTTTAAAAAAATTCCAATTCCACCACATTTTTCACACGTTGACATAATTGGATTGCAACGGGGTTAATGGTTATTCCAGACTGCGTTCGTTCAAGTTAAAGCTTTCAGGTTAAGGTTTTTTCAGTCGAGACTCAGAGCGCCCCGCTCGGCTTTCATCCGATCTTTGACGTCACCAAAAATGATCTCAGGCGTCGCGCAATACGCCGCGCCGAAAATGCACCACCGCTTTCCCCTTTTTTCTCTACATAAATAACAGCACCTCTGAATGGAAAAGGGGGAAAAAGACGTAGAAGAAGAGATACTGCTTTTGGCTAAAAGGCTGCGCAGACGCTGTATCACGGAGAGGCATGAGGGGAAGCAAAAAACCCAAGAACAAAGGACAACAACAGCCTTTTCCTTCCCACCACCTTCCAACACCCCCCATGCAACCTCTGTCGCATCGCAAAAGCATCTGTCGGTTCTAGAACTCAATTTTTTTTTTTTTTAGACGCGGGCCAACTCTAAATCATACAACCACATCCAACAGGCTGGGGAGAAAAAAAAAAAACGGAATTGCAGCAAGTACTGTTGCAGCGAAGATGAATTCTTTTTTTTTTTGCGCCACGCTAGCTTTAGCTCTCTCTCTCTCTCTCCTTCTCAGGCTGCTGAGGTGGTGAAATCCCGATAACTCTTTGAAGCACGGCTTGGATATCACTGAACAAGAGGAGGAGCAGGTCGTCCTTACTGACCTCACGGAAGAGGCAGCGAGGGCAACCCATAGGGGGGATGGAAAGGAATGGAAAAAATTGAACAGCTCTTGGCAAGGCGCAGCCTGAGAAGAGACCTTGATTGGACTAGGCATACATGGCTGCATTTACAAAACTCACATGTGCATTGGATATCCTGTAAAAGCTGGAGTAAATGGGTTTAGCAAGCAGGAGTCATCAGAGCGCTTCACCTTTTGCCCTTTAACAGATGGACGAGGGAAGGGAAAGGGACGCGAGAGGGAAAATTGAATGCGCTCAGATGGAGGATGTGCGCACGAGACGGATAGCGCGAGTTTCGCGATCCTCTGGAAGCGGCTGTCATCAGCCGGACCTCAACAACAACGAAGTTTGGAATCGCCTCGAAAAGTGATGAGAAAAAGATGTCTTCGGACCCAGAGCAGAGCAAAAAAAAACCAAAAAAAAAACAGGATGTCTACGATGTTCTGCAAATCCACAACGTGATTTGACCCGGCGAGGAATGGGAGAACTGCAGGCCAGCGCACGGCTGCGCCACAGAGAGGCACGTTCACACCAACAGAGGAGAAGAGAAGAGAAGGGACATCCGTCGTTCCAATTGCGTGCGTGCGTGCGTGCGTGCGTGTGCGTGCGACGGAGTGCGGTGGGGTTATTGCTCACCTAGGTGGTGGAATCCACTACTAGCGTCTGCATCCTCTGGTGATGTCAGGGTAGGAAAAGTCAAAAGAGAGGCACAACAGCGCGTTAAGGAGAAAAGGTGGCATGGGGGTTTTTGACTGACAGGGCAGAAGACATTACATTACTTTATTTGGAGAATTTGTTCCTTTGAAATTTAGGCACATATTTAAGTATATTTTAGAATAAGTCATTAGCAAATGCTTACCAAAAGATTTGTTGGTACTAATTATAAAGTACATAAGAAACAAATTCGTCCTATCAGATCTTCAGAATCCAAGTGGTAGATAAACAATGGCGACAGAGAAACACTGCTTGTGTTCATATTTCACATTATTTCAGCCGTTATTCTATGAGGCACACTAGTGATGGGTTATTTTTGAAAGACTCGCGGCTGATCAAACACCATGACAACAGTGTCAGTAAAATTAGCAAGTTAAATAAAAAAATAAAAAAAAGCCACGTACGACGGTGCACGCTGAAGCTGCAGGTGTAAGACGCTCAGTACCGTCTGTCAAACTGATGCACGAGCACGAGCTGAGGTAAGTTTCGATTAGCAAATCGGAAGTTAAAGAGATGAGACTGAATAATAAAAAAGAGAAGACATACCAAACTCTATTGCTCCATCATCTTAGAAGAGTAAAAGACAAGAGCAAACATTAAAATCATTTCTGGAGAAACGGCGTCGCATGATGATGTTTTGTTTTTTTTTGCGCCCCGAGCCACATTTTCAAACCCTGGACAGTTTCAACGGCCGTGATATTCAAACATCTAAATCAAAGTCCAGCTCTTCCAGTTCTGGGTAGCTCAACTAACTTTCATCTGACACCGCTTACTGAAATAAGCAGTTCTGGCTAAAGCGGCAAGGACTTTGATGTGCTGTCAAAAACATTAAGAAATCGACTTTTCTTCCCCCACCCCCCCGGCTCAATCTTTTTGTTCCTACGTTCTCATATTCTGTTCTCCATTCCGATAAAAGGACATTTTTCCGCCGTTATCCACTGGAGTGTATGTCTGCGATTTCAAACCACTGGAGCAGTAAACGGACACCTTATCGGTGCCGCTGTATGCTAGCAATTGAGATAGCGTGCCCTAATGCTCGGAGGCTCCTGTAGATGTTTTCTTCCTTTTCTTGTGATCCCGCTTTTGCCAAGCGAGAGTGAATGGCGTGCACCTGTTTCAACGTTCCCACGGGGCTTTGTTCACGGCACCGTTCAATTTGGCCTTTCTTTTCTCTTTTTTTTCTCAAGTTGAACCGGCGACTAAACCACATTTTAAGTCGATAAAGCCGAGTTGCAGAGGGGAAGACAAGGAGAAAAACTTGAAAATAAGGAAATAATAGCGCGCTAGGTATAAAGTTTAAAGAGATCTCAGATTTTTTTTTTACACACACTGGATGGGTTTCATCTGGAGCCTATCCTGCCAAACGGAATGGGCGCAACAACGCCTGGCGTGCTCCTGGAGAGCCTCGCACACCAGCATTCCTCCGCCCTTTTGAAACGGCGTGCGATAAGGACGCGAACGAGAACCCGAGGAGACTACGAGAGCGAGAGAGAGCGCTAAAAAGGCAGGAAGTGAAGCCCTCGCCTTTTCTCGGACGGCACTCCCCCCGACCGAAGAGTGGTGACAGCGGGTGATGTCATGATCTTGAAATGAGCCCTCGCAAACAGCCCTCGCTCTCAGCGAGGATGGCAGCGAAGCCTGTTATTTACCGAGCAGGGGTACTTATGGCCACCTAGAATGCTTTTACAGACATCCTCCGGCAATCATTGTGTCTGCTCTGCGTCAACTAACCAGCCACTTTTGAATGCTTCGTGTCTAAGTCGCCGGCCAAACGAGCTGCAAAATCTCAGGGGATGTAACGTACCAATTTACCATGAAGACGGTGGCGAGATGCTGGAGGAGAGAGAAAAAAAAAAAGGGAGAGGTAATGCTCGCTGTAACGGCTGTTCAAGAAAAACTGGGTTTATTTTAGGGACGTTGTGTGTGTTCTTTGACGTTTTAGTTTGTTTTTGTGGGGGGAGTAAAAACAGGGTCAGTGTGATGCCCTTAAAGAGTGTGATGCGAAAGTTAAACCTAGAGTAATAGTTGCATCATCTCTTTAATTCTCTTTTTTATATCACCCATAAAAAAGATGTATAACAGTGTTGGGTCTACGATGAGTCACTTTGGTAAACTGATATATTTACAACAGCTTGTTTAAAATTTCTCCAATCTGTCTAAAGTCGGCAAAAAAAAAAAAAAAATCATTCAGGAACTCTCTGGAAAAAAAAAATGTTTATTTGTGTCTTAATGAAAAGCATCACTGTATATGGTGCTTTTCATCAGGACAGTTTAGATTATTATCCAATTTTGTAACTCATGGCAGCTAAGTCATCTCATCCACCGGACTTGCATACTTGGCTTTGGAGCTGAAGCGGCCACGAAATCTATCTCGTCTATCCTGTTAAGATGCAGGAAGAGACAAAGCCAACACACAGATGGGCTGCTCCTTGGGCAAACTATGTTCTGTCTCTTTAAAGGTCCAGTGTGTAATATTTGGCTTGATTTGTGATTTTTATGTTGGTAAAGGCTTAATATTCTGCCCATATATATATATTCTTATATAATATTCTTCTACGGAAGCCTGGTGTGGACAATCCAGCTGTCTGACTGCGCGCTTCGTATTTAGGGTGAACGCTGCCGTCCTCAAATAAACCAGCGAAGAAGAAGGTTGGCAAGGTATCCAGGGTTTGGGTGCAAAAGCCATCGTAGCTCACCGGCAAGCCCAGGAGGGGGACGGAGAGCGAAAGATGCTGCAATCTAAAATTTAACCACTTGATGACGCTGTTTCTTCTTCAAAATCTCCAAATATTACACACTTCGTCTTTAGCTCCCTGTATCTTCTTGACCACTCTTTAAAAAAACACACAATAAAAACATCCAACATATATTTTTTTTTAGGGATGACTCCAAATAATGTTTCTGCCCTGCATACAAATTCTTTCAGACTGGAAAGCTGATTGTTCTATGTTAGATAAGAAAGGTGAATGGAGCACAGATCACAGGTGTTTTGTATCAATACGCTGACTTCATATCTACACATGTTGCTGGTAACGCCTACTGAGACACCGAAAGAGCAAAAATGTGAGGATTCTGAAGAAATTCGATCTTAAAAGAAAACCGCAAGGGTGGTCTTTGTTGGGTGACCTGGCACAACACTAACCCTGGCCCTTGAGAATTGCCGTCGCACTTTTAAACCCGCTCCCGTGTCTGCGATCATTTAAGGTGAAAAATGAAATACATGGATGAATTGAACACGGGGGCCGGGTTCAGGGCCGCGCGAGACCAACCGCGGGCCCCCCGTTTCAAAATGATTTGGTCGTTCACTGGAGACAGCGAGGGAGCGAGAGCAAGACAGCGATCTAACGTGTGAGAGTGAGAGAGGGAGAGTCGCGGAGTGGCCCCCCCAAGGTGAGCGATAAGTGCGTCCACGTGTTTGGCAGGCTGCAAAGCGGGCCAAACAATCAGACAGTGGAAAGGCTTGCATGTCAGACAGGGTAGCGGGCGTGCTGCAGGAACGCTTGGAGAGACGTTTGGTTCACAGAGAACAGATGGAGGTGTTGGATTTAATCCAGGTATTGATGGATGGGACTTGAGCAGGGATGGGGGAGGGGGAGGGGGACTAAAAGGAAAAAAAAAAAAAAAAGGAGAATCCAGGTAGGCCACGTTGTCAAGCGCGAGCAAAACAGCGGATCTAACCCCTGTATCCGAGTAATAATTGGATTAAACGGCACGACAAATGGCAGACCCAAGGTTTCGTAACCGAGGAATGCAACCATGAAAAGTGCACAGTGATGAAAGAGAGTATTTATATCGTGCAAACGCGGAGTGTAAATGGACACGGCGAGGCAATACTCTCTCCCCCCCCAGCGTCTCGCCAAGACCAATATTGTTCCAGCCTTTTGGAGCTCCCGGGCAGGAAAGGAGGGAGTGAAAGAGAAAGAACGGGACCCCCTCCTCAATCACCAGCTCTCTCCTCTGCGCAGTCACAATGGTGTCTCCCAAGTATCCTTCAGTGAGGCTGCAGTTTACGGCCTCGGGGGGGGGGCCCCAGCAGGTCCGCAGTGTCCAGGATCTGGGGCTTTGGCTTGATTTGACCCGGCCACCAGCGCTCCACTGGGCCACAGCAACTCCCGAACGTGACCCCATTTGCCACGCGCCATATATTCGGTCATTGGTGGAAGCTTTTGGAAAATCGAGATTTCAACACTCGCCGCTGAACTCATTGCTTTGACTGCGACCAACGTGTTCCTCTCGTTGGATTTCATTACTTTAAAATACCCGAGAGGTGCGCATATACCTTAGGTTGAAGTCAAGAGCTTGGCATGTTAAGGACACTTGTCCATATATAAAGTATATCTCTGATATACAGATGGAGAGACGTATTACTGCTAATGCAAACACAACTAATGCTTATGTGTGTATGTATGACATGGGGCAAAAGTGACATGCTTAAAGCTCCTTCACTGGATCTGCCGAGGATTCCCCATTCCACACCCGCCCCAGAAGTTTACCGACCTCATCGCTCACAAGACGAACTGGACCATTAAAAAGAAAGAGTGAGGGAACAGTACGGCAGTGTCTGCCTTTGACTTTTCAGCAGGCTATTTTTTTTTATATATTTTTTTTTTTGCCTATTTTGCTGCTCGGACGCCAGCATGTGGTTCAACATAACCAGGAAATGACAACATCCCGGATCCCGCCGAGTTGCTCGAAGCCTAAGTAGTAATAGAGGCTAATTTTAGAGGTGGTCGGCGCAACTCTGTTGGCTACTTCGGGGCTCCATTACATAAATGGCAGCGGGGGAAATGGCAGGGAGCAGCTTGGCGGCGGACATCTACATCAACAGGTGTAGAAGGAAGGCTGTCAGCGTACAGCCTTCCTCTGATACTGCACGCTAGTTATGCAATGTTTTACATCAGTAAAATGGCTCACGCATTAACAGGGTAGGGAGGGCAATTTGCATCAAATAAATTCATCAATTTATTGGTACTCTCTGTACTTCCTATTTTATTACCTAGCAGTCCTTTCTTCTGAATTGCTCACCTAGTTTGTGTCTCAGTTATGCAAAAGCAGAGATTGCGTTTCGCTCCTTCTCGGGGTCATCGTGTTCTGGGACGGAATCTTGAATCTTGAAAACTATCGGAGCAACAACTGGTGAGAACATATGACCCAAGCCGTTTTTTCAGGGGTGCGGGGGGTAGGGGATCTCTGGGTTCACCGGGATCATTACGCACCCCACTAAAGCCAAATCCACATGTTGGTGGAGGAGATAGAATAATAACAAAAAAAAAAAAACCCTGAATATTACGTTGGCTTGGATGTGGAATTCCTCGGTGGATGAAAATGGAGAAGTACGGAGGAGTACGAGGCAGTCAGGGAAAAAAAAAAGGTTTGACAAATACATTCAGGGCTCGTGTTTGAAAACGTCAATGGTAGATTTGTCTCGTTTTGGAGCACTTAGGCCGCTTCGGATGATTTTTCACTTGGACAGACAGATTTTTGCATCGCGCGTAAACAAGCATAATGCAAACTGGGTGGCGCAGGTGAGTCTTAAACCTCTGCGGGACCACCTGCAGACATTGGCAACAAGCACGCGTTTGACTGCATCACGGCCACAGGAAGGCACATGGATGGGAGTCAGAATGTAAATTGCATCGTCATGCCAGTTGGACTGCCGTATGTTCACGCACCACGGCCTCCCATACACAAACCAGATTGCTCTCTGGCAACTGTTTGTAAATCACAGCTAATATGTCTCCCATTTGGAGACAAAATGAGGGACAAGAAGATGTGTGTGCAGTTTGGGAACAATTACAAAAACTACACACATTTACAATCGTGATGATTCCATTTTTTTTTTCCCCCACTGCGCTGGTACAGTGTATGACCTTCACATCAGACCAAGGTACCTACGACGGGACTTATCGTCATATCAAGCACTTCCACTGACGTTTTTCGACTACTTGTACTTTTGCCGTGCTGACCGTCGCTGCTCAAACTGCAGCTCTCCAAAGAAACGGCTTCACATCTGTTGGTCCGGCGCTGGTCATCAATCCGTCATTGGGTTCTATGAAATGTGAAGAAGTGAGCTAAATGGTGTTTTGGCTGGAAGGTGCGACGGCACTGAGAGGTTTTCCAGAGGCAGAACCTCTTCCGTCCTCACAATAACGCTTATGTATAACGGGGGGTGGGGGGGGGGGGTTCCCCCGGGGCCCTCATTTTGGGGGCGACGGCCCTGACAGGAGGTCTGCAAGCAATATCCAGGGACGCCCTGGATGATTTGGAGCTCCGTTTTCAACTAACGGGTAGCCAGGGCGAGGGAGGTTACCATTCAGGAACCGGTGTGTTTACAAGCACGAGATAATCCCAGTATTGCCTTGTTCCAATTATGACTGGAGTTTCAAAATGCAATTCAACATCTTGCACATCTGGCTAGAAACTGAAATGAAATCAGAGTTCTCTCAAAGTAAGAAAACCAGATTATTGCCTCAGATTCCGATTTCTGATAGGAACTGAAGTATGTGTTCTTCACACGCTCCGGATCCGCACTGCCGGCTTGGACCCGGAAGCAGAACGCGGCGATGCTACTTCACTTGCTCCAGCTTCCAGAAAGCGTGCGTTAAGATTTAGAAAATCATCCCGCATTGTTGTCACAAGGTGTACCGATACCTCATCGACACGTCTCCCATCCCCTTCCACATTCCCACCTATCCCCTCCTAAGACGCGTTGAGAAATGCTCCAGGCTGTCAAGGCCATTTATCATTCACGGGCGATGAGTGCTTACACGATCGTCGGCTTGAGGTCCTCTGGAACGGGAGAGTCGCGGCAGGCCGTCGCAGCGCGAGCCTCCTGGAGAACAGAGCGGAAGGGGATGAATCAAAAAGAAACAGCAGTCACATTGTGTGTGTGAGAATGTGAATCGGTGTCTGTTTGTTTGTCTTTCTATGTGGCCCTGCGATGAACTGGCAACGTGTCCAGTGTGTCAGCCCGTGACAGCTGGGAGAGGCTCCAGCAGAGCCCCGTGACCTCGAGCGCAGGCAGGAGGAAGCGGGTATGGAGATGGATGATGATGATGGATGGATTTTGGAAAGTCTTTGCCTACAACTGCACTTTCTACGGAGGAATTGACAGTAAAATCTTATCTTGAATTTTTTCGCTTAATCAAAGGTTTTTTGTTTTTTTGTTTTTTTTGCTTGCAATCGCTCTGCTTTCCCGTATTTCACCCGTTTCTCCAAAGCAAAAATTGGCAGTGCATTGAGAACCCTTATTTAAATAAGGCGCTTCCCACCACTTCCGTGGCCGTTATCATTTGCACAATTTATCTTTGTAAAACACCTGCAACAAGACAACAGGTTCCATCCTGGGTGTTGGCACGCAATTGAAAATGAACTCTTTTATTTCGGGGGTCTTTCTCAGTGGCGTGTCTTATTATCTTGCCTGGGTGTTCTTGGAACATGCAAAGACAGCGCGCTGCGCCCCCCCGCCCCCGAGCTCTGTGTTACACATCAAGCGCAGTCAGTCCGAGCACACGCCGTTGTGCAATTTTCCATCTACGCTCTTGTCCAAAGTGGATCCGCGTCGGCGCTATCATTTTCTGTCATTACTCATTTTGACCTAGACATCGTGAGGATGTCCAGACTATTTTGGCAGCGTAACCCGCTGAACCCCCTGAAAAGCGTCAAAACTTGAAAAAGTGCGAATGCGGTGAATCAGTTCGGCCACCGTGTAGTCATGAAAGGCTGAGGAGTTGGTTTTTTTTTAATGTTTTGTTTTTTACCTCTCTTGGAACTGTTTCGATGGGATTAAGCCAGCACGGGGGTTGGCCTCCCCCTCGAGTTTGGCCTGCCACCAGGTTGCATCGTCTTGGCTCATGACTTGAAGGATGGAGCCTTTCTTAAAGGCCAGTCCAGCCTCTTTACATGGGATGGCTTTGTCCTCCTTGGGGTCATAGTCAAAGAGCGCCTTCATGAAGACCTGATCAGAGAGCAATAAAGAATTTTGGGCACAAAAATAAAAACAATGGTTCACAATCAAGCCGCATTTCCCGTCACCGCGTGAGTGGAAACTCACCGCTGCAGAAATAGTAGGCGCTCGGGGCGATTACTCTGGTAAGATCATCGCTGTCATTAGCTGCGTTTCCATTACAGTTTTTGTCACGAAATAAAAGATATTTCTAAAATTTCAACAAAGTACAATTGCGATCTTGCAAGTGTTTCCATCGAGCGGCGTGAAGCGCATAAGCAGTGACTTTCGTAAAATGTCGTCTCGCGGGACGAAATTATCGGAAAGAATCATCCCGCGAGATTGACGAGAATTGCATTCGCTTTTGTTTACATTTGTTTGCTCTCAAGAAAGGTTGTAATATTTTTGTCTCTGATTATTTTGTAAAAAATATTCCGCTTCCTCCTCCGTCCAAACAACGCGCTATTTTCCACGTACGTCACGTCCGGTGACACGTAAATGCGAAAAAAGTGTTTTCAAACACTTTTGTGACATACCTCTATATTGATATGTCTGAAAAACCACCCCATGAGATCGTAAAAAAACTTTTAGCGATTTTTGTTTTTTTTTTTTTCCCGAAGTTTAGGTGTTTCCATAACCAATTTTTTTTAATGCGATATTTAGGTTTTGCGCAATTTTAAGGGTAACGGAAACACAGCTTTAGGTCGTCAGTACAGAAACACAACTGACTGAGACCTGCCAGAAATTCCAGTGTTCGGTGAGGCCCTAAGATCTCCTGAGTGAGACACGCCATTTCCAACCATTGAAAAATCATCAAGGCAAACTAGCATCGCCATCCACATTGGGGAACAACCTTATAGAAATGGAAAAAGAGGCATTCGTTGCCTTCAAGGCCACGCTCCAATTTGCGTTGGCAAAGATGAAGAGATACACCTCGTCGACACCAAAGCAGCTGGACCCCTTAATAGAAAAAAGCTGAAAATTCTTTCCACATAGTTAGAACGCTAATTATGGCTCTGAGAAACATTAATGGATGTATAAATAGAAATCAGGTGCAACAAGAAAAGGAGGAATTGAGGGTTTTTGTTATATGACAAAGGTTCCATCATTTGAAATGAAATGATTATGATTGAACGATTGCTTATGAACACAAATTATGTAGCAAGCAGAGATGCCATGTTTGGGTCTAACTCAACAGCAGACCAGCACTTGTTTCAGCCTCGTGCATCTAGAAGCCGGGATTGTCTCCTTTTTCATTCGGGTCTTTCGGCTCGTGCATTCCGAGCTACAAACCCAGAATATTTTCACCGAGGAAGAAGTGAGCGGTTTGGCTGCGGCGAGGCTGTTTTTCATTTGCGGATCCCATAAACACCCCCCGGCAGTTCTGACCATAAACGAAGGGAGAGGATGTAGATGGCTGCACCCCTGCCACGTGCGCGACTGTTGCAAACGCCGGGCGGACTGCATTGTAAGTCATGATAAAGTGCCCTTGACCTTGAGCTTAGACCCGGTGAGCGAATCCAGCCTGTGTCCGCTACTGATAGACGAGCACTTGAGAAACGGCGTACCAACACGCCGGTTGGGTGAAAATGATGGCCTGCTGGTTGGTGGATGACAGTAAGTTCACCCACAGAACGGTGTTTGCTAACAACAGTCCGTGCTCTTTCAGATAACCCTCCTACACAAATATGGCTCAGCATGAGCTTCAGAAGAATTCATTATCGCTCACCAGTCTTGCGACAACAGGCTAATTCGGATGGCTAAATTATTAATTGAGAAGGCTAACAGGCTGCTGCTGCTTAAGAGGGTTTTCAACAAAGACGTACCTTTGTCTCTTTGGTGGACACCTCTTCTTTAAGGCCGGGGACAACTTTGAAGGTGATCGCTCCTTGGGACCGGGCCTGAATAACAGGGTTCAGTCAGCAGTTACAGGGAATTCGGGCACCACAACACACCAATGCGCAATTACACTAGGCTTACGAGAATATGAATGATCTCCTCGGGTTTCTTGTCGTCCACCGGGATCCCATTGACCTCCTTCAGTTCGTCACCCACATGAATCAGACCTACCACACACAGAACAGAGTTGGACTGCCATCGATTTTTCCATTTGATTTTTTTTTTCCATGTTCGTCACAGCAACGTTTCAGATCATCAGATTGAAAAATTTAAATAACATATTAGTCAAAGATGAGCCAAGTGAGCGCAAAATACAGTGATTTAATGGTGTGTTGATTTATCATGGAAAAGTAATCGAAATCTTCACAGCCCTAGGACCTAATTAGTGGTCAATTCTTGTATTTTCTTGTATGTTCTTTGGCTCGTGGCATGACGTGTTGCATTTTGGGATGTTTTGGTCAACTTCAACGATCAACAACAGCAGTAACTTTTCCCATAGAGCCTTATAGGTTTTGATAGATTCCTCCCCTCCTCCCTTAACAACTGAAGTCATCATTTAAATGTGACATTTTGCGTTAACATGATTTCTTTGTATAACACTTGTATTTTGTTTGATGACCTGAAATAGCGTAAAAAAGTGTGAAAATGAAGGAAGGAAACATATATTTTGAACTGTCATGAATAGACTCCTGTAATAATGTAAATCTATTTTTTTTTCTATCTGTCATACAATGACTTTACATGCACACGAAGACTGAACACAGGGAGAGTCACAGATCTTACCGCTTCTGTCAGCTGCACCGCCTTTCATAATCCGCACCACAACGATCGCTCCTGTGTCGTCGTCCCTGCTTATCGTCGCTCCCTGCAATGAAAGCAGCCTCGAGTTAAAAATGGATATGCGTTGCCTTCAGTGCTTTCGTGTGTCAAAGAGAAGGAAATGAGAAAATAGTGTATGTCTAATAAAAAAAAAAAATTATAGATTTACGGGGTTGTTTTATGGGCATCGTGCTTGACCAGACATGAAACAAGGAAAGCTTGGTGCCAAGCATAAAATTTTTTTTATTTTTTTTAAATCTACTAAATGGCACTGAGGAAACACACTGGATGGGTTCTCAAATGTGACAGAGGGGGCTGGAGCAGGAGCAGATGGATGGAGCGTTTTGGTGACCCACCTCACAGGAGGAAAAAAAATATATCATGGACAGCTGGGATAGGCTCCAGCAGACCCCCGTGACCCTGAATTGGAATAAGCGGGTATAGAAGATGGATGGATGGGATAGTAAACCTGTGCTTTAATGTCAATTTAAAGTGAAGCAGGGATGCAAATTATCGATTCATTCGTTAATCATTAGTTGATTGACCTTATCGATCGATTAACGAATAACATGATAAGTGGCGATTTTAAAAAAGTTTAAAAGGAAATGGTTCTAGGTATATTATGACCATTAGAGTATCTACAGATGAATTGCTCTTTCCTGCCACTACACTGTTATAATGATATTAAATACATATCATTATGTATGTATGTATGTATGTATGATTATGCAACAATAAAAATAAAAAAAAATGTTTGAATAATTGCCATTAATTTAATTTAATCGATTAAATTCTTAATCGACAATTAATCGATAATTGATGAATTGTTAACATCTCTAAAAGTGAACCAAAGCAAATTTACAATAAAATCAGTGTCTTTGAAGCCCCCACAGTATTTAGGTCTTTATTGAAATGACTCTTGAAACACTATTACCGACTATTAATATTATTTCTTCAAGTACGGCGGGGCGAATCAAAAAGCTTAGCGGGACGCATATGGCCCCCGGGCCGTAGTGTTGCCAAAGCCTGGTCTATGGGCAGCGGAGTATAGCAAGCTGCAAATATCACATCATTCCTTTTTTGGACCTGCTAACCTGAATCAGACAGAGGCGCCATCTCGCCAACAGTTTGTTGTGACTGCAAACCATCCACCCTCTCGCAACTGTTACTCCCATCAGCCGGGAGGCACTGCTTTTATTTCTCTTTCGAAAAAAAAAAAAAAAAAAAAAAAGCCCACAAGCCTTTATCATTTCTCTCAGCTGTGCTTTATTTCAGCTGTCCTCATCCACGGCCGTCCAGCCCAAGTGCAAGAGCAGCTTGCCGTGAGTCATGACACTCCAGTTAGTGTTCCTCACTCGTTTCCCTCCCTCTGACAGGCACAGAGGAGCCTGTGCCTGTGCCACTGATGAGAAGCACAGAGGTGATATAGAAAAAAAATGAAAAGGGTGGGTTGGGGGGGGTGCTCCTCAAAGAAGAGCAGAGAAGTGTCTGGTTTGTGCCACTTTGCCTGCCCCATTAGCGTGTCACCTCCGTTGTTTTTGCAACCTCTTCACACCTAATGGCTTTTACTCCCAGTCTCTTCAAGGTCCCTTTCGGAGGTTGGCGAGCCAGGAACAGGGCAAGGCAACACGACGGGAAAGCGTTTAGGGACAACAAAGAAATTGATTTGATGGAATAATTAGGATTATTAACCAAGTCTGTGGTTCAGTAGACGAGATGATTCAGCGGAGTGGGTCAAAGTCTGACCTCAGAGTCCAGCCGACAAGATTACCCACCACTCATGACACAGAGGTGGAACACTTCTACCATCCAGCACCGTGCCACTCACACTCTCTTAAAAGCAATAAAAAAAAAAAAAAAATAATAAAATGAAATGGAAAATAACAGTAAAACGCGGGCTTGGTGGTGGCCTCATTGGCTGCACTCCAATTGATCACCCCTGGTGGTACCAACCACACATCAAAAATTTGGAATCTTCTGGTTTCAAAAATGAGCCAGGAATGGCGCTGACAGTGGACTCGATCTCTTGACTGCGTCCATCTTTATCAAAAAGTTGATGGATGGATGGATGGATGGATTGATGGATTGATTGATGGATTCATTCATCAATGACATTTCCTTCATGATAGCCAAAGTATTTACAAAAGCAAGCGGACAGAAAGTGGCGGTGGGAAGGGAAAACAATGAGGTACAGTGCAGCATAAAACGAAACAGCTGTGAGGAAAAAGCGGAGGCCAGTTTACGTCTGCGCACGTCTTTCGCTTTTTCATTAATCACAGGTAGTAAATATACCATGGCAAAGAGAGAGAGACCATGGAAAAGGTGAGCACTCCAGCTGTCAGAACACAATTACTTCAAATCTTCAAATTGAAGTTCACTTCGAGTTCACAATTTCCCCACCGCATCAACACAACGCACAACACTCTTGACAATTCCTCGGGAGGACGTTAATTAATCCCCGAGGAAATAAATGAACTTTTGTACACACACTGTTAACTACAAAAGTAACTCAACTTAAGACTAAAGGGGGGAAAAGACTGCAGAAAGTATTCCCGACGATAAGAGTGGTCGGAGCAAACGCGTGCATGTTTAGGTTTGTTTGCAAGAACCTGCAAGTGCTACCTCAAGTCTGGCCCAGCAGATCCAAGAGGAACGTCAGAGGACCGGATGGTTGACATGGGACAGTGGCTTGGCCTGATCAATGGCCCACATGTTGGGGATAATTAGAGAGTAAGTGGCCAATCAATTTACATGGAAAAATATTGCATGATGTGCACTGAGGGGGGTGGTTGGGGGGACAAGAGGTTTCCGGGTTGTTTGGCAATGGTTCTCTCTCTACATTAAAATGCATCACCGTTTGGGGATAAAAGGGATAATTTACCCCAAATTGATCCATTTTACCTCTCGCATCAAGAAGTCCTTCTGGTATTTTCTAATCTATGTAGCCATTCTGGAATTTCGTGGAGGAAATTCCACTCACTGGAGGCTTATTGTGGCCAAGGGCTGATACATAAGGTCTTAATATTACGGTCACACAAATCTTCGGGAGACACGGATGAGCATGTGTCTCGAAATAGCAACATTGAAGTCATAACTTCCCATCCAATGAGGTATGTTTTGGTTTTTTTTTGATCCTAGTGAGAGGTCAAGGGCATTTATGGCCTAAAACATGGTTTTTATGCTGCTGTTCCTCTTTTTTTTGCAGCAGCATTTACCCCAGTGCTTGGGTAACACCACAAAGACATGAGGGATGTCAACGTTGTCATCTGCCGTTCTTTTTTACATTGGATGCCTTGGCCACAATAGCCCTCCACTGGTTGGCACTTGCGTTCCTTAAAACTCAAAATGGATCATGCGGATAAGAGAACGCCACAAGAGCCTACACAGACACTAAATGACAGAGGGAAGAGAATGAGGAGATGGAACTTCTGACTAATCTCCTCCTCCACTCCTCAATCTGGGTCTTCCCTTTCTAACAAGCGAGTGACTGCTTGTCACTCGCGTGTTAGAAAGGGAAAGCGTCTGACTGTTACTGTTGGGCTGGCCAGAACATTCAGTCTCCAACTGGCGGTGAGGAGAACCAGAGCGGCACAGAGTCGGCATGGAGTCATCGCCCCCTCCTGAAGAACAGTTCCTGGTATGGCAGCCATGTTTAGCATGTGATGACATATAGTTCATCACAAAAGAAAATTGTGAACTGCCAACACACAGTGGTGCCATGAAACTTGGGGGGGAAGACACACACAGCTTATCTCACACTCATAGTTTAATATACTGCTCATAAATACATTAATAGAAGGGTATACTGGCAGTAAAATAAAAGTTATTTGGTTTTTTTTTTACATATAAACATATAAACATTTAAATATTACACACTTAACCTTTAAGTAAGCTTTCGGTGAGCTATGTCAGTTACAAATATTCTTTGGCCAATAGGCTGAATGGACGACTGGGTGAGATGATGCAAGCTCTGGTTGCATCTGTGACGAGAATATTGGCTACTTGTTAGAGCCTGGCTGCTTCTGCACTTCTGTGTCTCGAGCAGACATTGCGCGGCCTGTCCGGTTAGTGGCACGGCCAGTCCACAACTGGAGCGACTGCACTGTGAAGCCAGTGCAGACCTCATCCACCAGGGAAAACAAACACGGCACGGCATTTCAAACACGAGGCCTTCAGACCGTAACGACCGTACCAAACATCACCCCGGCGATCCGACCTGAACGCTGAAGCAATTTGACAAACATTATTTCACTACATAAATTGAGAGCAACATGGAGGAGGGAAAAAAGCAAACCCCCCCCAAAAGAAAACAACACACAAATGGCCTGGACAGCAGGACAGATGTGTTTTGACACACTGTCACTTAACAGCAAAAATGTAACAAGGACAATAAACGCCTGTCAAATACGGCGCTGACCGCTTGTGTTTCGAGGTATAAATACAAGTGGAAAACCACGCAGGTGTTCTTCACACCAGTTGGAACATTTGGGCAAAACAAAAGTGAAAGCAGGGCTCCAGGACATTGAAAGAAAGAAGAAAATGACCTCAATCACTTCTGGTGTTGTTGTGCGTCCTTCCATTTTACCTTAGTTTTCGCACACTCCCTTCGACAGCACACACTCCCACATAGCTAGCTCGGAGTAAAATCACGTATGATTCCCATCCATTTGGTTTCATGAGCACCTATAAAGGTTAATACAGCACCGTAAAGAATTATCATGGGCCTGGGATGAAAACCGGCATTTATGTTGCAGAGCCAAACATGAAAGCTACCTGCAATTTCATGTTTTATGTCTGTCCACCGATATAACAAAGCCATCATCATTACGACTAACAACCTCTCCGCCGTCGCCCAGCCCCTATCCTTCCTTCCTCTCTCATTCTTTGCCTCCCTCTAACAGTGAAGGAGACTCCGGTTTCCTCTTTTATTTGCTTAACCTCGGTCTTGAGCTAAACTTCCAGCCCCCAGAGTCGTAATTAACAAGTGTGTTGAGAAAAAGGAAAATTGCGGGTCATTATTATGTTAATGATGGCGAACAAGAGAGAATCCAGGAAGAGCTGCCAGGTAACGTAACGCAGAGGCTCCTGTGATGAAGCCGCTTACCTTCATTCGTCTTCCTTCATCACCCGCCTTCCTCCTCTGCCTCTTTAAACGTTAATGTTGGTCATTACTCGGTTGCTATGAAAACACACTCACAGGGCCACCTCAACACTTCGGACAGATGCTGGCAAACCTCGGCCTATGAATCTGTGTGTATAGCACTGCTGTATGGAGCTCGTGTGTGTATTTGTTTCCATTATGTCTGCACGAGTCGCCACGTAGAGCGGCGTTTCTCAACTGGTGGGTCGCAACCCAGAAGTAGGTCGCGCAGCTGTTGGATTAGATTGGCAGATTTCAGAATGCCTTTTTGAAAAATATTTTATATGTATACATATATATACATATATATATATATATATACATATATATATATACATATATATATACATATATATATATATATACATATATATATACATATACATATACATATACATATATATATACATATACATATATATATACATATACATATATATATACATATACATATATATATATATATATATATATACATATATATATATATATATATTTTTTTTTTTTTCCTGAGACTCCAGAGACTCCACCAGTTGACAGAATGTTTTTTTAATTTTCGTAAGCAAAACAGAGCCAAATATTTAAAATATCAATCAATCAATCACTCAATCAACTTCAAGTTATAAAGCACTAAATCGCACCCAAAGGTATCTTTAAGCACTTTGCACAGTCAAAAAGAAAACCCAATTGATCCCTCCAGAGCTAGCATGGAGCCACGGTGGCCTGGTTAAACATCCCAGTCGGAAGTCTTTCCAGGGATTGTTAGGGCATTTTCCCTGCCGTTATCCCAGGAAAAGAAAATAGCACTTTCAAATGTCACTGCTCATTTGCACGTGGGAACGGAAGCAGAGCCACACAGAGGAGTCTCCAGCCCGACCAGTTAGCAATGGCCGCATTCAACCACGACAAGCTCACTGGCTCTCACAATAAGGGGAAAGATTCCATCAACCAGCTGCAAGGGATTACAGAATAGCCAGGGTGCACTCGTGATGGAGTCAAGACCACCTCAACCGAGACCGAGACACTACAAAGACCAAAGGGTAGCAAGGCCAAAACAGACTGTGTCGAGACCAAGGCCAGAATATGGCAAGAACAGAACTAGACGGTCTCTGACAATGGGACTGCACCAGCCTGAACCGCCTGTATTTTGCAATAACCTTGAGATGGGGACCAAGACCAAGACCAAAACCAGAGAGTGTTGAGGCCAAAATCGAGACCAAGACCACATGAAAGTGGTCTCAAGTTAAGTAATCGGCACTTATCAATTAATTGTTAATCGATTGATAAGGTCAATCAACTAACGATTAATGAATTAATCGATCATTTGGAACCCTAATTCTGACACTGACAAACATGCAGATTCATGTCCGCAGTGATGTACCAGTGTCATACATTTTTCACTGTAGTGACAAAATGCCGATTCGCTCGATTAATTGTGTCCACACAGGGCGATCAAAACAATGTCCGCGTTCACTGCAAAGATCGCCGGCTGTTCTCGAACAGACATTAGCTTTTCGCTGGACAATTTAAGCCACCGAAAGTTTAAAAAGCACCTATAAGAGCATTCAAACCGAGCGAGCCAGCAGCTTGTCCTTTGAACCCCGGTGCTCCATCTTCTTTTGCAGTTCTCCCAGGACACCGTGCAGCCTAATCCATCAAGCGAGCGACGAATCGCTTTTAAATCAAATGTGCCGTCCGCAAAACGCTAACATGTGTGGAGCCCGCTCTAATTTCGCCGCTCTTCCACTTATTCCCCAGCGAGCGTCATTATTCCCCCCCGGCCCCTTGCGTTACAAAATCATTTCAAACAGAAACAGACTTTGTGTCAATGAAGGACTCGCCTTCACCACCATAAGTCACCTCGAGTCTCATCCATTCAGTCAACTCTGTATTGCAAATGCCTGGGTATGTCACAGAAGCGCATATCAGCCACATGGATACTTAATAAGAAGAAGAACTCCTCCGTAAGAAAGACAAAGATCTCATTAGGCTGAGGAAATATTTGGACATCCAGTAATTGTGATTGGTGTGAAACATCTTTGAACACTTTGTTAAAGGCAATGCTGCTTTCAAAGTCTCTCCATGTCTCTAGTCGGGTCAGTGAAATTATATTGTGTGGCCTTTTTCAGGCTTGGAAACTCTTTTTTTTTTTTCTTCGATAAGTCATTCGACACTCGCACTATCACAGCTGAATCTGAATCAGTACATCAGTACTTCGTCAAGACACCGTAGGTCCCGAATTGACGGCTCGACTAACAAAATTCAGAATCCCTCCAAAACGTGACTGGAGCCTTTCCCAACATAACACATTTCAATCTGCAATTATTTTTGTGGTCCAGACGCTTATACTAATAAGTGAGCTGGCCTGAGCGAGAGGAAAGTAGGGAGCCTACATAAAGAGGAGGGAGGTTAGGGGGAAAAGTTTTGAGTGAAGTTACACAATGACTGCTACCGATAAGCTTTGAATAATTCCAAATGTACCAAAAGGTAATAACAAGGAAGATCTGCATTCTCCATCAGCCATGTGAAAGGCATAAAAGTGGTGCGGAGCAAAGTAGAGGAAGACAAGGAGGACATTGGAGGAGATACACCTGTTTTCGGCAGTTTGCCGTCAACTGTGGGTAACTGGGTTAATCCACCTTCATCCAGTCAACAGCCAATTTCCACTGTATTTGCGTCGACTTTATTAATGAAATTTCTGCTTTATTTACGAAATGTCATCTTTTTTACGTTGACTTTTTTTTTTAATGAAACTTTGACTTTGTTCACGAAATTTCAACTAAAAAAAAAAAATAAAAAATAAAAATTCTTCTTGTGGCCCTAATCATCTTTCATAAATTTGAAGTAGATTTTCCGGAGATGACAGAAGACAAGAGAAAAAAAAAGGTTACTCACAAGTGGTTCCTTGTTTTTAACCAGTCTTATGATTTTCACAGAATCCTCGTCATCTTCAATGCCTTCGGGCAGTGGAGGTAGCTCTGGGTCGTAACTCTTCTGGGCCACGACGTCGTGAACTGACAGAAGGCTCTGAAGAAAGGAGAGGAATTGAGGGAAGAGTGGAGGGAACAAACAACAGAAAAAGGCATCACAGTCAGATCAAAAGGATCTTAAACTTGCATATTTATGTACTGTATGTATGTAAGTATGTATGTATACATGTGTGTGTGTGTGTGTGTATATAACTGAGTTTCTAAGTTGGGTTTTCTATGGAGTAAAATTATTATATTTTAGTCTATGGTGCAGAGAATGGACTGCAGGGGGGATTATAAGGTAAGGTTTTTACACATTTATATAATGTATTTTTTTTTATAAATAATATAAGAGCTGATGATAGAGTTAGAAGTATTAAGAGTGAGATATTTGAATATCTCAGATTGAAGGCAATGCCACACAGACATCCTTTGGAGCAGTGTTTGTCCAAACATTGTGCCAGTGCTTAGAATGAATGCCTCACAGGAAACTCAAACTCAAAGTAATAGAGTTCTCAGTGCCCTCAGATATTTCATGCATCCACGAGTGGTGCAAAAAAAAAAAAAAAAGAGGGGAGAGAGAGAGGGAAGGTGACGGGACGCGGAGAAGAATGATGTCTTTGAGCCGTTCATTTCTCAAAACTATTTAACGACTGCGTGTCCGCGTCGAGACGCAGCTGGACGTGCGCTGCTTTTTCCACAGGCTGACGGGCAAACACAGCGAAGGAATAAAAAAGAAGAAAAAAAACATCCTCCGCCTCATGTGCCAGACAGGAGACAGACAGTGAGAATGATCCGGTGAGAAGAGGAGCGGAGTGTTTAAGATGTGGGAGCACGCTGCTGTACAGCGTTCAAGATGTTCCCTAAACAGGAGCAGATGAGATTTGGGGGCAAGCTGAAGTAGCATTCAGACTCGATCTTGATGCCGAAAGTGTTGTCGACCCGACCAGTGCATTCATCGCTACAGTATACGCCCAAATCGTTGTACATTTAAAAAAATCAGATGTGGAGGAGATTTTAGGGCCACAAGAAGAAAAAAAAAATATTTCATTTTGAGATTTTTATCGAAGTTGAAATTTGACTTTTAAGAAGTCATTTGGCCGAATAAAGACGAAATTTCGTGAATAAAGTAAAGCTTTCATGAATAAAGTCGACGCAAATAAAGTGGAAATTGGCTGTTGACCGGATGGATGGTGGATTCACCCAGCTACCCACAGTTAAAAGTAAACTGCCGAAAACGGGTGTAACCCACAAGGTTCCCCCGCAGTCGTCAGGAAACTGGCGAAAACGGAAGCACTCCACTCGACTTGCGCGCAGAGCCTTTCGACTTTTTGACTCACTCCCCGTTGACACTGACTGCAAAATGTCAATTTTATTCACGACATGTCGTCTTTTTTTTTTTTATGTCAACTTTATTCTCAAAATTTCCACTATAATCTCGTCAACTTTACCCTCGAATTGGAAACTTGGAAAAAAAAAAAAAACTATCTTAAGTTCTTTCTCTTCTTGTGGCCCTAATCCTCTTCCGTAGAAATGAGTGTAAACTGTAAGCTCGCCTAATTGCTTTTTCTGATTCGTTTTTTGGGGGAAAAGGCTTGCTAACATTGGTATCTCTGATTGGCTGCTTATGTGTATTAGTTGAGCCCTTGATTCCCTGGGGCTGGGGACTACATATGTTTTGAGAGACGACTGTGTTGAACGTCGTTGTGTATTTTGTTGTACGGTGTGTGGTGTTATCGTATGATGCGGCGTTGCGGACAAATTTGAATGCATTCGGGGGGAAGCTACATGACCATTTTTAACCATTTCGAACAGAAGACTACCCGCCGAGCGAAATAACCCGACCTTAAAAGAGCTCTCTCGTTGATGGTGCGTCCACAGATCTGGCATTACAACAAGCCACAACAGAGCCAGAGCTAATTCTATGACGGAAAAAAAAAAAAAAAAGCAATAACAGGTGTATGTTAATAGAAAGCACATGCTACGTGGCAGCGTGGAGGGCGACTGCTGACCTGAACAGAGCCACGGGTACATGTTTGACACACACTGGGGGCCTCTGTGTGGCGGCTTTCTCCCCCCCCCCATTCCCCGAACTTGATTTGAGTCTGCGGCTCTTTGTTTTGCCTCCGTGTCAAAAGATTAGCCGTCTAATCAAATCTACCAGCTCGCCCTCACGCGGACCTTGGAACAGAGTTCCCCGGGAAGGCCGGGGGCGGGGAAAGAAAGTGACAGGTGTAACAAGAGATGAAGGGGGTTATGAAGCCACCCTTGTTTTCCGGGCATCCCGGCCGTTTCTCCATTTATGTGTTTGTGTTCATTGAGCATAATAGGGATCCTAGGAAAACGTATCGCCGAGCCTGACCAAATAAACCAGCGTGTACATTCCAGACTTTGGCCCCCTCATTAAACCCCCCCCCCACCGACCCGAGCTCCTGTCCCCGGCCCTCTCCATTTTCAGCTGGGCGTGGGGGTAACTTACCCTCCCCTTAAGCCGCGTTACCGGGAGCGTTCGGGCCCCAAAGGGGTTCCGGTGCGGTCCAGCTGGGGATTTGACACCAACTTCCCAACTCCACAGCCTTGAGCCCCTCTCCCGACCCCGAACGCACAAACACCACACTCCGGACACGCGCAGAGCAAGAGAAACAGCCGGCCATCATTATTGGCAGTTTCATCCGTGTCAATATTGGTCTTGCCGAGGAGGGTAATATGGGTGAAAGTTCTCTCGGAAGTTCTTTTTACAGGCCCGTCGCGAAATTGTACGTTTGAGGGCAGGGAGGATAAAAAAAGAGGGTGGGGGAGACAGGGAACGGGCCGCTGATTTTCTCCCCACCCCAGGAATGAATCATTTCAACCACAATCAAGGGTGATACGGTTACTGTCGTACAGAGATGCCATTCAAAAGGTTGTGGCCATCTGCTTGTGTTTTACACCATCGCCGGGTTCCGTGATTTACACCGGGGTTGACTGGTGTGGTATCAAGTGCCCCGGAGGACAGGCGGAGGAAGAACATTTTTTAACACTCCGCTCTCAAGAGCCCACATGCGGCCCCCGTCGGTTCAAGTCATGGAAACCGTCGCGGGCCTCCGTCCCATCGGCGCGCTGAGAAAGTCAAAGACCGAGATGCTGGAACCAATCAATTGTTGACCGAGCATTCCTCCCGAAGCCAGCGGGGGAATTCAACGGCTCAGACGCTCGAAAAACTGGCACACCAACTCTAGAAGGCCGCGCATGTGACGGAGAGGCGATACGGCATGAGAGCACGAGCGCATGTCGCAAGTCAAGCAATATGAAAAAAAAAACACTTGCAAAAATAGTCAAGCTGAGCCACACAGGTGTCGTGACACATGATCCCAACCTGTCATGGTGATCCACAAATGTTTCCAGGCATATTTTTTTACACTGTATGTTCTATTAGTGAGTGGCCAATACCCAGATACATGACACGGGGAGGATATCGAGCATCTTTCAGCTAGCACGACAATTTCTTTGTAAACATGTTTGAAATAAATTCATTCATTCATTCAAACGCCATCCAGTAATCCAGTAGTTTGGCTAAAATTAGTACAGAAGCGTCAATGCTTTGGTAACTGTGACTTCTAGCTGTTTGGTTTCTAAATACTGGGTGAAATCATTTTACAGTAGATGGTAGTTTCGAACAAATAAAACCATTTGTCCTTGCAATGCTGCTTAATTCTAAGCACTAGGTGCACAAATGGATAATGCATGAATACTCACCTTAATATGAGGTTTGGTCATTATTTGACGGAGCTCTTTGATTTCTCCATTGGCCACTTTTCCTTCCAGCTGCACCAACAACTGGGGACAGATTGTACGGAACGTTAGAGATGCACAGGTCACATTTTGCACGTGGGCATGAACTTCTGCAGGTTGGGCACTTAAGTCTGCTTTTTCATGAACGGAATTAGAAAGGAACCCATGTTGACAACACTAGCGACAAGAGCGCAACCTGACCAAGTTTATTCCACCAATCACGTGCTCTGAAAAACAGGCGGTTTTGGGAATGTGTGATTTCGGATTCTGATGAAGATAAACGAGGCAAACCCTGGTCCACCCATTAAAATTGATTGAGTCTCGTGACACCAATGCAACCTGGGCCGTGCCTCTGGTCACCTTTATGTGTGAGGACAGGATATTAGTTTAGGGAGCAGCACTCTGGAAGCACGCTGATGAAGTGGAGGCTGATCTACATGTTTGGCATCGATTGATTTAGTTTCAGGACTGCGGTGGTGGACAGCTCCTCGAAAGAGCTTCTTAAAGAATGATCTTAAGAGCGATCGATCAACAATTCATGCAAAAAATACTTGGTGAGTAAA
Source organism: Thamnaconus septentrionalis (assembly GCA_009823395.1). Taxonomy (NCBI): domain Eukaryota; kingdom Metazoa; phylum Chordata; class Actinopteri; order Tetraodontiformes; family Monacanthidae; genus Thamnaconus; species Thamnaconus septentrionalis. Next base: position 13,563,099 of record CM020520.1, read on the forward strand.
ACAGTCATTTTCCACGGATGACTGATCAATCAATCAAACAACCATTTTTTTTTTTGATGTGCGCTAAATAACATCCAAAGGTATCTTGAAGCACATTTGCGGTTGCATTTACAGGGTCTGCACCTGGTAAGACTTGACTATTTGATGTGCACACAAGGACTTTGTTTTAGTTTACCTTCTTTTAATTGTTCATTTCATATTGAAGAACGCTTTTGCAATAAACTTTTCCTCAATAATGAATAAATCACTCAATTAATTTTAATTTATCTTGAGAAAATAATCCAAATTAATACCATTAAAGTTGTGATGCTTGTTTAGACATCAAGATCAAGACATCAAAATGGTTATTACGATAATGTATTTTTTATGTCTGCGCGTTTTACACCGTTAAATACAATTCTAATCTGATGGTAGCGGCATCATACACAATTGTTACAATGAATTTTACACGAACAATCATTCACAATCTTTCAACGTTGCAATAAATTTCTTTCAGGCAGGCGGTGACCGAGGTTGGGGAAACTGCAGTTTGCTTGACTAATGACCCATGTGGTGCAGAAACTGAAGACACAGGGGTGAAGCAGAGGTAAAAAGGCGAGGGGCTGAAGGCTGGACTGAAGGTTGGACCGGGGTCAGGGAGGAAAAGTGTGATGTCACTTATCCCCAAGAGAGGAACATGTGCTTTTGGCAGGGAGGGGCCTTTTTCATTGTTTACTTTAGGGCTGACATCCCAATGCTAAACCCCACAAAGAGGCAGAAAAGACTCAATAAAAAAGTCATCACTACACAGGCTGAAATTCAGTCAAGTTGTTAAATCAAACAAAAGGGAAACACTAATGAGTCAATTTAAGTGACGGTAAGTCAAAATATGGAAAGCGGGGGGGGAAATCAGACACAAACAGTCGTTAAATGAGGGAAAATCAGGGATAAAAAAGAACAGATGAAACAAGAATGGTTGGAAATAGTCATCAGTGAAGAAAAATATCCTGTTCTGGTACATTGGTATCAATCAATCTGGCACTCAGTTGTTCACAGTCGTGGAGGAGAGCAAAAACAGACAGACAAAGTTCCACCCTCACCATCTGTCAGTCACATTTTCCATCTTCAAACCATCACCAGCATTCAGGGAGGAGGGCAAAGAAGCTACACTGGTTTCTTGTGGAATGACCTCATTTTGAATCGCATATTCACGCATATTAAGCCAAATGTAGAGAAAAAAAAGACCTTTGCAACAAATAACTCTGGGCGGAAAAAGCGTGTAAAAGCAGCATGCCAATAATCAATGACACGGCATGTTGGATTTTGATTCTATGTTTCGTTGGAAAAATTGGCTCACAGCTTCCTGTTATGAATGTATCTGTATGCCTACGAAGGTATCACGTGGTTTTTAGGCCGCGCAGCCAAATAAAATACAGACCGAGAGGTTATATGTTGTTATATGGTGAAAGTCCTTCGCTTCTTCAACTAATTTAAATGTGCTTCTATATAATACAAACATATAAGGCTTTGATTAAGTTTGGCAATAGTTTTTTTTTTTTTTCATCATTCAGTCGGAAATTTGAGATGTATTTTTATTTAAAGGCACATTGCCAGTGAACTGCGAGTGGTCTTCATACATCAAAAAGTATGTTGAGTTCTTAAATCTAATTTCGAGGTTCCCATAAATACACCTCCTCCAGCCACTTGTTCGCCAAGTTTGCAAGATATGAAGCCACTGTCACTCAAGACAGCCAGTGTGACAATGTCTTTCATTTATGAAACTGGCACATCGCCTGTATGAGCACCATGACAACCAGCCTACTGCCTTCGTTCCCTTTTACTCCCATCGCTTAAACGCGTGTCGCAGTCCTTTTGTGTCTCGTTCCATCTGACATTTCCGAACTATCGCTCCAGAAAGTGCATAAAGATTGAATTCGGAAGGGCTTCCGCCAAAACCGCCGAGAAATCCAGGTTGCCGGGTGCGAGCGGAGCAGAAGTGAAAGCTGTCAAGCAGGACGGTGCTCATGCTCAACGTGCAACCATTTGATCTTTGCGTTTGGTTTATTTGAGGACGGTGCAAGCATCCAAACCTTAATACGCCCTCTCTGCCAACAGCTTTACAAACATGGCGCGAGCAAAACCCTTGGGGGATATATTCTTTTATATATCACTTTTATTTAACTCTTTATCACCTTAAAAAGGGGACATTGGTTAGAAAGGAAAGGTAGATAGACATTTCAAGTTGCTGTCGATGCAACATGGGAACATTCAAGGCTCTATTTTCCTCTTCATCATGGGTTGTTTGAATGACTGCACTCTGATGGCACCCAGTGGGCATCCCTTGTAACAGCAGCGGTTGGGTAACTATCAAGATTTGGAGACGGCAGGAGGACAGAAAGACGAGGGGAAAGGCAGACACAACATGGATGTTCAGGCAACTCAACACTGACCTAGAAACAAAAGAATTCAGTTTCCTGTTTACGTGCTGCTTCACCAGGATTGAAGGGGAATAACTGAATGAGTAGACATGGGGCTGACTGAGGTGATGAGCTTTTTGACGTTTCCTAATTAATGCAAAGTTCTTCCTCTCCTTCTTCTTCTTCCTTGTGGCCGACGTTGATCGTGTCTCAGGCGCGGGTGGCGACACGGAGCGGTAGCAGCCACCTCCTCGGACAGACAGGCAGTGAAGCCAGTGGGGGGGCAGACAAGGTTAAGGTGTCGCTTTATGTTAGGCAATAAATTAAGTCTCTATTACTTGGAAGTCGGAAACGAATTCCAACAAAATCTTAGAACTCGGCCCTCAGCTACTGCTTCCATTGTCTTCATTCGGAGCAGCAGTACGGCAAAAAAAAAAAAACAAAAAAAACATATGTCTGTTATAATAAAAATACGCAGCAGTGCCAGTGAGGAGACAGATTTTTTTCTGAGACAGGCCAAGAAAGGAAGTGGGGCGGGCGGTGCGAAGGGGGGTGCTCGGAATTGCGGTCTGCTGCAAAATGATTTCATATCCCACTGCTGGGTTTTATGCGGATACCCGATAATCCCACAGAAACACTTTGCGGGGTGTTTACCAGGAAGCAGGAATTTGACATCAAGATTGAGAAAGGAAACCCTTTAAAGGTGAGGAGGTGGTGGGGGAGAGAAAGACAGGAGGCCGATTCGACGGTGGTGTTGTAGTCACGGCCGCACCAGCCGAGATCAAGACACCAAGATTGATATCGAGACTAGAGAGAGAGAGAGAGAGAGAGAGAGAGAGAGAGAGAGAGAATTGAGACAAGACCAAGACTTTGTATATCAAAGAAGGGTATGCCGTCACCACAAGCCGATCGGTGCCCTGCCTGCTCTGCCCGCTGGCCGGTCGGACGCCAATCACGGGACAGAACATTACTTACTTTTTCTTCGTATGGGAAGACTGCTTTTTGAAGCGGCCAAGGGCTGGATTTGCTTTTGGCTTTCGCGAGAACATCGTTTGGTAGAAATCTCTATGTTAGGAGTTTTAGGGTTTTGGGGTGCTGTTATTGTATTTTTGGTTGATGGATGATATAGCAAGGCTTTCCTCCCGTTCGGGCGTTTTTCGTTCGAGACAGATAGCTCTTGTTTTTCAAGAGTCTCTTTTGGTTATACTCGTTCATTGATTTAACAGCACCATGTGGTCCCTTTAAGTTGGAGTTCTGCCTTGCCTTTTTTTTTGTTGTTTGGAGGATAGTAAAGCATATTTAATTTCTCTTCACCAAACTCTTTCTCTAGAGTTTTGTTTTATGTTACAACTCCTCCCTTTTAAAAAACGAGCCGGGCTGTATCGGCTCGTTGCAGTGTTGGCTGCGTCTCGAATGGTCTTGATCAAAAACCACAGAGGCCACCCAGTCCGAGATCGAGTCAAAACGCCTCAGAGTCCAAGACCGAGACCCTTAAAAAAGTGGCCTTGAGACCCAAGACCAATCTCGAGCGCGACAACACTAATTCTGGGGGTCCTCCTCGATCGTCCACGGTTGCTCCGCCACACCCGGGGGGCGAGCCGGAGCAAACCTTCGGAAAGGAGTTTAAAGAGCCGCAGTCGGTCACACCAGATTGGCTGCTCCGATCTGGTGGAATTCTCGAAACCGGCGCTCGCTGGTCAGCGGTGTTCAGGGCTTAACAGCAGGGTGGGACAAACACGCAGACGGGAAAAGGAGCAATAAAAAAAAAAAAAAATCTCCATTTGAGATGATTGCCCCTGCGCGTCCGCGTCCCGGTCGCGGCGATTCCGCCCGGGGTCCGGACTGGTTTGGCGCTCGCCTTGTGGCCGATTTTGGGGGAATGGGAACCTTCCAGGACGGAACGCTTTGGCTCCTCTCGGCTGACACTTGCAGCCGGCGAGATCGCAGGGAAACCACTCAGGTTCCTGCCAGTCTGCGCAACAAGTCTGGGCGACCCGGGTTTGTTAAGATCCTCGGCCCCTGATTCCCCCCCCGCCTCCGCCCTCCGTTTTTCTCCCAGCCCTCAGTTGACTCAGTACTAATTAGGATGATGTATGGCTGTGGGAAAGGGGAGGAATGGTCCGAGGCCATTTTGATTACAATAAAGCCGGGCTGTGGGCTCCCAACAAAACCACACACCAGTTGTTTTGTTTTAGGTCTTTTGCTGGACTCCGTGTTCCGTGCCAGGCTTGCAGGGTTTACACAGGTGGGTCTCTCTGCACGCCGGAGTCCATGAATGTCGCATTGTGACATGATATAACACTGCCTATCAGTCTAATACGGGAACAACTGTCAATATGAATGACATTTACTCAATGAATTACTCCGTTAGCAATGTCGCCGCCTCTTTCAGTGGCAATAGAAGTTGGAAGTGATTGCTGCAAGTGCAGTTCATTTATGCTTTTGCCCAAAGTGAATTGGAGATGCAGCTATGGAGCGTGAGAATCAAATCATTCGAGCTGGTGTGGACCAACACGGACATACAAGCTGTTCTTGTTTTATGATTATTTTTGGCATTATACAAAAATGAAATGGTATTTCGATGCTCCTTATGTTGTATTGCATTGCCTTGTTATAGGGATATGTGAATGCATATATGTATGTGCATATTCATACAGTATATATTGCATTGTTCCTGGTTTTCTTACTTTGACTGTAGCCTATTATTTGAGAGCTTGAAAGCGAGACGCTGCATCCCAAGGGGCTCTCCTAAATAAATTGAGGTTGAAATTACCGGAGATGGACAGAAACCCATCAATTAGTCATTTTTAAGTTATACATCTTGACAAATTCTATTTAGTAAAAATACAAAAAAAAAACAACAACAATGCAACAAATGTTAAATGTTATAAATGTTAAATGCGGTCTCTTAAAAGTCTAGCGTGTAAATTTTGGCCCGATTTACTGACTTTTATTGAATTAAAATCAGACTATTTTAATTAGAACCGTGTTTCCTCCAACTTGAGCTTCGTGGAAAAAAAAAAAAGAGCAAAGTTTATAGTGTCTAAACTTACCTCGTTGACCAGAGTTGCTGAGCTGTCCAGGACGGGGGCCGGCTTGCTCTCTTCGTAGTGCTGCAGCAGTTCGTGGATATAAAAAAAAAAAAAAAACGGGCAGACGGCGTGTCGTTGAGAACTGAGGAAAGAGAAGACGTTGTTGACAAAAAGGTCGGCACGCGTGCAGAAAACCGATCTGCGTGCGACCACATACAAAGCATACGTACATCCACCACCACGCTTCCATTAAAAATGGAAAGATAAACAGTACACACACGAGGCTGTCAAATGAGGACTGATACTCCACTTTGCTTTTCTGTTGCTGCAGTTTAACAGCACAGCGTTCAAGTCATCTGCCAAAAATGGCCCCATGCTGGCTGCGTTTGCCTTGTTTTTCTCAACACTGTTGCTGTACAATGTTGATGATTGGAGGTCGAGTGTGTAAAATTCGAAAATGTGATTTTTAAATGGGCAAAAGCTTAACAAACTGCCCATAAATGGATTTATAAAAGTGCATACTCGCAGTGCGATAGAAGTAATTTGGTTTTCCTACACTTACAACGGTTCTCATATATATATATATATATATATATAAGCTATAAGGGTCTTGCTCCCAGTCAGGTGCCATCTCGCGCAGACCTTTAAAGCCCGGGCAGCTCGGCGTAGCCGCTAAAGTGGAAAGCAGGCGGAAACGTTTCCTCATTTACACATTCGAAAGTCGTTTCATCGCTCCAGAACTGTCAAGTGGATAGGAAAACACTTGCCAGGGCGAGCGCACGCCTGTTACACACAGTTCCACGATTGTGCTCCAGCGCTGCAGGCATAGGCGCATATTTGGAATTTAAAAAAAAAAAAAAAAAAAAAAAAAAAAAAAAGATTTACGAGTAGCTGCGCAGAAATGTGTTGACAGCTTGCAAGAGACTGTCAGATACCATCGCTGAGCAGACGCGCGGTGACAGACCGACGGACGGCCGAACTCGCCGTCTCATACGCACAGAGAGCTCGGAAGGGGGGGGGGTCTGCTGTCAAATCGCCTGCGTACTGACGGATGCGCCGTTCATTTAAAACATCTGCTGCGAGTGCGAGGACGCGGCATTTCCAGCGCAGAGCAGACGTTGCTCAACAGCTTTTCCCGCAATGAAAGGACGCTGAAAAACAGAGTTATTTACGTGTTACAAATGGACGGTCGTGTGATTAGGTGCGTCCAAAAGCATTGGCCTTTTCTCTGCGTTTCTTTGCCGACCTAAGAGGTCAGCTGTCTTCGGTAAACACCAGACGAGAATAACCTCGGCAGCAAGCCACGCATTAAAAGCTGTTTTCTTAAAGTCTCCAGCTAAAGAGACGATCGCCTCGAAGGAGGCACGGCCGTTTCAGTCCTATTTATCCACAGTCGCCCCCCCCCGACATAAATCACGAGCTGTTGGGACGGCTGTTTAGCCAACGGAGCATTCGCGTGTCGAGGGTCCCGTCAGAGGTTCAGATTCGTGTTGGAAAGCCACTATAAAACATGGTGCATTAGGCGTGTCGTGGAGGTAATCTGTCAAAGGTCCGACTAGACCAGGCGTGGGCAAACCACGGCCTGGGGGCCATATGCGGCCCTGTTGAGCCTGAAGAAATGATATTAATAGTCAGTAAGTCGGAAAATTGCTGCGTTTTATCCATTATTTCAGTGTTTTAAGAGTCATTTCAAGAAAGAGCTGAATACCATGGGGCTTCAAAGACACTGATTTTGTTCATTTTCCATGGACATTAATGCACATGTTTTCTACATATCCCATGGTGAGTTTTTTCTCCTATGGAGGTGGGCCAACAAAACACTCCATCCATCTGCCCCTGCTCCGACTCCCCCAAATCTATAGAAGATATTGTGGCCCCACCAGTCAGACTTTAAGCCCATCCAGATTGAAACCGGAAGGCTCTTTTGTAGTCTGAACGGTCACAAACCACACGACATCCAATTTCTGCAAAACAGATCGAAATCAGTTTCAAATCGCATTTGGACGGATGCGTCTCCATCTGAGCAGGTCCAAACACCGATCGGTTTTGACCGCCCGCGACGTGACTCTACGCTGCACTTGCTAAAAACAGTGTGAACAGTCAGCCCTAAAAATAGGATTTGAGAAGGAATCTGATTCGCCTGCAGTCTGAACGCAGCCAAAAGGTTTGCCCACCCCTATGCTAGACTCAGCTGCAGAGGACAAAGTGCAGTGCAGTGCAGTGCAGTGCAGTGCAGTGCAGTGCAGTGCAGTGCAGTGCAGTGGGCAACAAGCATGCAAAGTTGGGACTTTGAAACGTTAGCGCAACGTCAAAGCGGAGATAGTCAACGCCCGGGTTTGCACCGTCTGAGCGGCAGTTCAGTCAAACATTTGTCAGTGTGCTCTCCACGTTTCGTGGCGCTGGCTCAAAAGCTGCGAGTCCGGAAAAAATCCCGGAATGTTTTCTTTAATTCTGTTTAATTTCACGTATCCGTGTCATATTTGAACAGATGCTCAAAAAGGGTCCAGTCCGAAGCTCCGGCAACTCCGCCCGGCGCTCCGACTCCACTGTCTGTTCTTCTAAGGTGGAAGAAGGCCGTAAAGGGACGAGCAGGCACCTCTGGTTACTTCATCTGTCTTCATCACCGTTGTAAAATAACAGATGAAATAAAATGGGAGAGGTTGCCAGCGTCTCGCGGCACTCCAACATACTCAAGTCCCGGCGACATCTGCTCAGTTGCTTAGTCGCTCGCTCCACCACCACGGCTTACTTAGTTATTGTGGAATTTCTCCTCTGCTCGGCGAGCAAACGCGAGATTGAAATGCTTTTATTTACAGTTGTGCGCACCTTCCAAGAGCCTGTCCATGACGCAGTAGAAAGTATTTTAAAGTCATTACTCCACTTTTTTTTTTTTCATAGCGCATTCTTTGTTCGGCTGCAGAGCGCTGCAGAAGTGGCCTGCAGGACTGGGGGAAAGGAAAAAAAAAAAAAAAGTCAAACTGAAAAATGGTGCAGAGCTGCCAAGAAGAACTCCCCTAAACCAGAGTGTGATTGCTGGATACAAAACTGAATCAAAGACCAGGAGGTTCCACAGCCACTCCTGTGAGTAATGTAGTGCCACCTCAGTGCAAAATATAGGAGAAAACAAAACACATCCAAATGCAGAATATTTGGGAAAATGAATACATGTCCACTTTTAGTGAAAGTTAAAAAAAAAACAAAAAAACGACCATGCAACAAAGAAGCAGTGTGCCCTCGTCTCTGAAAAAGGGGCTGAGACTGAAGTTACTTGATTCCAGAAATACCCGGTGGGCTTAAAATACACACAAAGCGATACGCGAGGAGGAAACTACAGGCAAAAGCAGCGAGTTCAAATGGACACAGAATGCTCCCAGCAAAGGCGAGCTGCAACCGAAGTAGGACTTCAAAACTGAGTCACAGCTCACGTTGAAAGCAGGAGGCTTCAGTTAGATGGTTTCAAAACTCTGGAATTGAATCCACGTCCTTGTAAAGATGAAGGTGGAGGTACGACGGACTACTTGTCAATGGCGGCGGACCTGGAGGCAGAGCTGGAATAGAAAAAAAAAAAACCCCACCCAGACAGAGTGCAAGCGCGAGTTTGAGTCGGACGGACGGAGAAAGTGCAGGAGAGCTGCAGTTTGATCAATGGAGAGGTGTTCAGATAGACGGAAAGAAGGCGGTTTTCGAGATCACAGGACTGGATCGTGTTTCTGCCTCTGCTTTCTATCCACCACCGCCCACCACCCCTAAAAACAAACCACAGGTCAGACAGGTTTAGCCTCGTTCCTCTCTCATGTCTATATGAACCCATGATAACAGATGTAGCAAGCGTTTTTGGTGAAACCACCCAGGTCAGATCTCCTGGCGTAATCCAGGACACCTTGTCGTCTAGACTCTAGACAAAAAAAAAAAAAAAAAAAGGTGGAGGCGGAGGGGCACCTTTTTTTGGGACAGACAATCGCATAGGGTTCCAACTAAGAGCGGCTGTGGAATCCTATGTTTGCTCAATAAGTAGAGAGGGAAATGAGAGACGTGCTTCTTTTCCTTGTTACTAGGGTACTTTACAAATTCCTGGCTAACAGCCCCGGTGGCTGGCGTCACATCCCCGGGCACCGCGCTGCGGTTCATGAGCGATTCCGCAGCCGACGGGACTACTTTCCTTGATTTCCATCTGTCCATTTTGAAAACAAATTACACTTACTGTGAAATGGCTTCCTCTGGGTTACTCCAAATACACAATCTTGTCTTTAAACGAGGGTCAACAATTCTAAATCACCACACCACACACAAAAAAAGGGAGGAATTTCCTTCCTCGTCTAATAAAAGCGAGCAGAAAAGGTTTAAGTTTAGTATCACGGTTAGGATCTGTTGGCGCCCCTTTGGTTGTGCGAAGCACTTTGCGACGACTTTGGCAGCGATTTTAGCACTTTATAAATTCAAGGTGATTGACGATGATCGATTGAATGACTGGTCCGTTACAGTTGGCCATAAACGCACGACGCCATACATGTGGATACTAACACTTGGGTAAAAATTTGGTGCAAGCCGACGCGGACGTGGTGAATTTGCAAAGAATAGATATAACCCGGTTTCCATTCGCCTATTGGAACTATTGTGAGGCCATGGAAAATGACTTTCAATCAGCTCTGAGGAGATTGTACCACAAAACCAACAAGGTGACACGGTCATTACATATATTTTCCGCCTAAATATAAAATTAAAGGCAATCTGTTTTAAAGTGCAAATACAGTAATTTAGTTGAAGATGTGGAACGGCACAGGCCGTGACATGAAGAAAAGGTGAAACTGGAATTGGGTCTCTGGGTGATTAAACGGATTTCCAGGTAGCATGTCTCACCAAGAACTCATGCTGGCAGGGGAAAAGGGAACATGTGGGTGAGGAGACGATTGGAATATACATAGAAATGCGTAAAAGAACCTTGTTATTTTAGAGATTTCTCTTTTCTAAGAAACATATACTGTGTATTAGGGATGCAAATTATCGATTAATTCATTAATCGTTAGGTCATTGACCTTTTTGATCGACTGACGATTAATTGATAAGAGGCGAGGCCTAGAACCTAGATTTCACAATGAAAAATGTGTACGGACCACATTATTTAACTCTCAAATAATGTTTCGGGTCCAATGTGACCCATTTTTACGTTAGAGAACAGTAAAAACACCGGAAAAATTTATCCTCTGACTTTACGTTGAATTCTAATGGGCCACATTTCATTTAAAACAGGATGAGACATTGAACCCGTTACTGGCTAGCAATAACAAGGCAATCAGGCTACACCTTGCCAAATACAACATCGGTCGTCAAACGTTTCCCACTTTGACACATTGTTGATTTACCTTTATCAGTGCATGGAAACTTCTCACTCCGAACATGTCCTGCAGGAAGACGTTGTCCTCGGCGCGGCCGACATGGGACTGCAGTTGAGAGGGCAGCGTCGCCAGCAGCTCATGCAGACCTTCCGGACAGGAAAAAGAAAACTTGGGTTGAGAACGTGCAGTCGGAGTTGTAAATGCACATATTCAAAGAGATACACATTTGTCTTGCCGCGCACGGCGGAGACACAGAAGTTCTCCGTTCAACGGAGACACGTTGACATGTCCGCGCTCCGCTGTGCAATATAACTCCATTAGATACATTCTGTTCCCCCTGTGGGGTCACTGTGGCTGACTGAACAATGCGGAACAAAGATAACCAACAGAGGAGACCTGTTGAGAGGTGAGGACCAAACACGGATCTTCAAAACTGACGTTAAATATGTCATCAAACATGTACGGGTAGAAAAGGGAAAGACGGAAAGCAAAGCGGGGAATGGGCCAAACAAAACAACCATAGTAGCGGAACGAGGACTGCGGACATTATAAAAACCTAGGGCCAGATGTATGGGCACACGTAGTGATCTCCGTGTCTTTCTCAGACAGCGAGAGACAAAATAAGAGAGGAGGAAAGAGGAAGAAAGGAAACAAGCCCGATTCCAAAACCTTCACCACTAAAGAGTGGACTGACTTGTTTCTGGACGGGCTTTGCCTGGCTTCATTTGATTTGTTTTGGCCCAGCCAATGTGGACCTTGACCATGCCATGGCTGTGTGTAGAGGGCCTGGCAGTGCTTTGAAGTAGACCACTGGGTTCTGTTGTGGCAGGATCGCTGGATGAGCCCAGAGATCCTGCGAAACCGGCGCGATGTTACGCAGGAGGGCTAAAACGATCTTCAGACAAAATCCAGAGGCCAGAAACTTCTTTAAAAAAAAAAAAAAAAGGTTCTACTGAGAAGGAACTGACCACTTTAACTGTCAAACGACAACTGCGTCCGCGCACACCCACACCGGTGGGGGCTGAACGGGGAAAAAAATCCCCCAAAAAACAAGAGATTTGAAAAAACCCAAAACAATAAAAAATACATAAAATCCAACACAATAAAAAATACATAAAACACGATATGTATGAAGTTACAACCAAAAAAAAAAAAACCCAAAGGAGAATATTTCTGAGCTGTGCAAAATGAGGAAATGACAGGTCTGAATATCTGTATATATGTCTGCACTTGTCGTTTTAAGTGGTTCACTTGAGTGAAACATGTCAAGTAAAAATAAATGTAGTTATATGAATGAAATAATTTGGGATCAAGAAAGTACATCTATTCTGTTCAGACAGCGGCTCCTCCTGGCGGTCCTAAACTGACTCAGCACCACCCCCTGCTGGTGTGGAGGGGGGATGAATGACAGGGCATTTGTCAGAAAGTGTAATAGCGTTTGATATTCAAGGTAGAAAAATTATGTTAAAAGTCCCAGTTTTGCATATTTGTAGAACAGTTTTTTTTTTTTTTTTACTTGAAGGTTGTTATGTTTATAGGGGGGGGGCTTGAAAAATTTTGGTCTGTATTTAAAGGGTGATTTTTATGATTGATTTCTTTCTCTTTGTATGCGCCAAACCTGTTATATTAGTTTCTGAAGCATGACATTTGTTTGATACGTATGTTGTACATTTGTAAAACAGAAATGTGTTCATTTGTGACTGGTGTTGTGTATTTGCAGAACACGCTGAGCCTGGGAATTGTCAGGAATGGGTAAAAAAAAAAAAAAACAACATGTTGAGTGAGGCATGAAATGACCTCCACAATTACCCCGAAGGCAACTACCCCGAAAAGAAAACATTTTAGCAACAGAATTAGCACATCAAAGAAACCCATTAGGTGGGCCGGAAAACAGAACTATGAAAGATCTGCGAAATTTTCATAGTTCTACAGGCATTCTGAAATCAACAAAAGTACCAACAAGTACCAGCACAAAAGAGGAAGAAAAAAGCAACAAACTCAAAACTCCAAAAAATCCAAAATAATCTACCAGCAGGAAGAACAACAGTCAGTTTGGACACAGGCATAACTGAGATAGATAGATAGGTAGGTAGGTAGGTAGGTAGGTAGGTAGGTAGGTAGATAGATAGATAGATAGATAGATAGAAAGATAGATAGATAGATAGATACTTTAGGCTCGCAGGCCACCGTAGTTCACTGGCAAGCTCTGAAGAGGGAGGGTATGGAGTCCCGAAAAGTGACTTAAGTAAAAAGCTACAATCTAAAAAGGTAACCACTTGATGTCGCTGCTCCTTCTTAAAAATCTCAAAATATTACACTTTAACCTTTTCTGTTTGTTTTCTGTCTTTTTATTCCTCCTCTCTTGTTCTGACCCCTTTCCTCTTTTTCTGGTTTTAGCGCTCGAGGTTTCTGAGTTTTCAAAAAAAAAAGGCTGCTTTATTGATCTCCAGGAGAAAGATGGAAGAAAACCAACACAAATAAACAGCACAGAAAAACAAAAGTGGTTCTAATACTGACGCTCAAGCCACCATCTTCATATCTATCATATGTTATGGCACACCAAAACTCCACGAGAAGGAAGTACCTGTCACCTACTACGGAGAAGTCAAAATTCTTCACCCCTACAAAGAAATGGCGAACATTGCGTTTTACAGACACGATTTCAAATGAATATTTTGGGGAAATTCCCATTTGTCGCAAACCCCGTTCCACTCCAGGGTCGTTGTGCAACAAATCCTGGAGAACCTTCACTCAATTTCAAGAAATTCCGCCTTCTTGATTAATGCACTTATGCAAACACACTTCTGCTCCAAAGGGACGCACTCCAGACAGACAGTGGGTGGGAAGACAGATTTAGCCCGAGCCAGGTGCCAAACAAAAGGGAAAGAGTTTATAGGACCAGCTGCGCAACGGCCAGCAGAGGACGATGAAGAATATTTCACCGGCCCACTGATGGGAGGCGGCTTCTGTCCTTTTTCAAGACACTTCCGGAAGAACCTATTACTCTGTTAATGCCACACAAGGGCAATAAATACAACAGGGAACGCTCGCTGGCAAGATGGAGGACGTGTGTCCGGTGCTGCATCACCTACCACACATGAAACGATAACAGCGCTATAAACCGGGATTAGCTGAGCAGACGTGAGGCAAACGTAGCAATGAGTCCAGAAGGACTCGACTTCCGGAATACATAGGAAATAGTATATTGTCGAGCTTCATGATGAATCTCCGCCTGGAAGCAGGTGGGCAGGTGTTTTTGGACACATGTTACACTCAGGCTCCAGTTACTGCTACACACACACACACACACACGCGCGCGCGCGCTAATATGGAATCTTCCAGTTTTAAAATGAGACCGAAACTCAAGTCCTGGTGAAAATAAAACAAATCTCTAAGGTTCCCAACAGGTTATCCACACACTTAATACTCACAATGACTTTGTTCACCTTTATATACGGTCAATGCTTTAGAGGCCAAGCGGCAATGCAGTGTTGTATATAAGTTGTATATTCCAAGTATTTTATTGTGTATAATTATAAGTCTGATTATTTACAAGTTGTTGAAGGTCTAACCTTTTAAATATTTATTTGCTAATTCCAAACATCTCTCACCAAAGTAAGAAGCAAAAGCCATGCTTTACATACAACAGTATATGTAAAAGAACCAAAACCAAACTGCTTTCATTTGCACAGCGATCGCACACATGCGCAGATGTATTTTATGAAGCTTTCGTCGAATAAATCTCGACGAAAAGTTTTTACACACCGTACCTTTGAGGATCAACGTCGTGGTAAAATGACCTCACTGAGCACGGTGGGGCGGTCCAGGTGCAACCAACCGTCACTCCAATCATACATATATCAGCTGTCACACTTGCCACAAAACTGATGAAATTGCACCCCACAGGAGGCGCAAGAGAGTCCAGGACTCCAGGACTTCATCAAAAGTAGAAAAACTCAGCCAAGCCTTTCAGAAAACATTGATTTTCATTCATTTGCTGACTTCCTTTGCTTTTATCGGTGTAACAAGTGTCTCGCGTGTTCCTTGGCTCCGCGCCTCAGCGCACCTTTTCGCCATGCAGAGCTGTCAGCGTATTGAAAACAGAGCTCAGGACAAAAGGACAAGTGTAATCAATATAATTAGATACATATAGCCGGCAGGGTTCGTCAGCGGCTCGATGGTCCGAGGGGTTTTTTTCAGCTACAACAGCATGAACAATCACCCCGCTGACAAGTGAAGCCTGAGTGGAAGCACCTGTAAGTAGTAACGAAGGGAATGTGGTATCCAGTCAAGAGGTCGGAGTAGTTCACCTCCCTTCTAGTTCTTCTTAGAAAGCGCCTGAATACAGAGGTGACTGAACTAACAGTAAGTAAGAGTAATTTCTGAGTGCTCATAGGGTAAAAACGTTGCCGAGATCACTGAGAGATTTCCATTTCCTCGTCTCACAGGTGTTGCTCACTTCCCTCCACAGCTCGCCATGGTTCAGCCAGCACCTATCTTAAGAAGCAGCAAGGGTGCTGTGAATTGATACAGAGATTGGATGGAGAAAACATTGATTGACCTGTATGGTTTAAGGGGTATGGTGATGTTTAATGGTGCAACGGGGGCTTGTCAGGAAGTAGTTGACTCGGCAAATGCATTGGGCAGAGACTGACTAGCGTTGATAGATAGATAGATAGATAGATAGATAGATAGATAGATAGATAGATAGATAGATAGATGTGTGTGACTGAATGAATACATAAGGGAACATTTATGTACCTAAGCTTAACCTGAAGGAAAGCTGAACAATAAATTGTCCAGCAGCAGACAGAGGGGTGGGCCTGGTTTATCTGTCTGCAGATCCCTCAGTAGGAGGTAAAACAAACTAAGGCGAGCGCAGTCGAACTGAGCAGAGGCTCGAACGGTTAACTATCCCCAGCTGAACCCACGCTAAAACTTCATTGGCGGCCAAACGGGGAGGAAATTCTACTCAGCAGCAGCTATCTGGCAAAGTGGAAAACCAGGAGAGCAGCTACCACACAGGGAGGGGCATTGGAGATTTCGGATCGTTGGTGCATTAGCAGCTAAGGCTAATTCTCTCTTGTTGTTTTTTTTTAGCCAGTCCGTTGGACTGTGAATTGCTAAGTACATTTTTTTTTTTTTAATGTTTTTTTTAAAAATCAAAAAATATAACTGTGTGGGGGTGAAGAAATATCAGGACACCAGCAAAAAGCACAGTGGAGGGAGCTCCAGACAGCTAAAACCATGGATGAATGAGCAACTTAAACCGTCACACTAATCACTTTCCAAAAGCATTTATGAACAGTGTTGGCGAATAATTTATAACTGTAATTAAACTACTTTTTTTTAAATAACAGAGACACGTAACAGGATTACTCTGGCAAAAATTGTAATTATATCATAATTACTTTATCAAGTAACAATTCCATTACTTTCCTGAATTATTTTGCAAGCTAAAAATGTTACTATTACTATTATTATTGTTATTATTATCGTTATTGTATTATTTTTTTTGTATTAGATTTTGTTTATATCACAAATCTGAAATTTATCCGAAAAGTAACAATTCCATTACTTTCCGACGACGCACCAAAATTATTTGATAGCTGGAAATGCAAACATTGTTTTGGGATCATCTCGTCCGAATGAAAGAATGTTGCGTTTCATTGTACGTTGTTGTGCGCAGGAAACAAGACGTTCTCAACTGTTGCTTTATCTTTTTTAAACTAAAGTTATTAGTAATTGATTACTTATGAAACAAAGCAGTTAAAGAAGTAATTAGATTACTTTTTAAGGAGTAATCAGTAATGAGTAGTTGGATTACTTTTAAGGAGTAATCCCAACAACACTGTATACCCAATTACCATGACAACCATTCTGTCACTCATAACCAGCCTCCCAGAGTCCAAGATGGCGGCCCACTAATTTCAATGAAGTTGCTCACTATGCGTTTTTGACTTCCACATTAATGGGCCCCATACAAGCATGCGCAGTAGTGTCACTTCCCATCATGCCTCTGTAACTCACATGATCTATTTGGCCAAATCAGAGCCATTCTGGAGAACGTCACATACAGACACGTCAGGATGCAGCCAATCAGAACGAGCTGATGATTTTCTGGCCCTTATCATATTTTTCGAAATGACTAAAAGATAACTGAAAAATCTAATATAAAAAGATTTGCTCTGAATCACATTTCAGGTCACAGTCATCCTGTCAGCCGTTTTAAAGACATTTTAGTATTGCGGTCTCTGGGATGTTTTTGGGCCCAATGGGATTTTTTGCTGCAGTACCTCGAGTGGCCACTGGGAAGAATCGGCACGCCGCCATATTGTGAGTCCAGTATCCAGTTCTTATAATACATCCATGCTCACAACCTTTTTTTTTTTTTTTTTTTAATCGAACGGCTTCAATGTTTTCTTGGGTTAATTTTGTATTTTTGGCGGTTCCATTTATTAAATTCTAATTGACGTAGAAGCCCCGCAGTTTATTTGGGCTGAGGGGGGAATATTGAAGGGGGAGGGAGGTGGTGTGATCTTACATTTGCCCTCTATTTCACTGCCTGTGTGTTTGCTCTCTAAACACATCACGTGCATTTTAACAGGAACTTCAGACAGCCTGTGTCCCAAATCTGTTAACGAAATGAAAAAACGCTGTCACAAAAAGATTCACGATATTAATGATAATATTTTCCCCCCATTAACAGGAGCTTCATCTTCCCCCTGGGTGGGGTAAAAGTGGTGTGCAGATCGCAGGACTGAAGCCTAGTGTGGACAATCCAGCCGCGTGACTGCGCCTTTCGTATTTAGGGTGAACGCCGGCATCCTAAAATAAAACTAACAAAGAAGAAGAAGAAGAAGAAGAAGGTGGACGAGTCATCCAGGTTTGGGAGCTCGCACGCCACCGTAGTTCACTGGCAAGCTCTGAAGACAGAGGGTACGGAATCCCGAAGGGGCACTGAAGGAAAAGAGCTGCAATCCAAAATGTAACCACTTGATGTCGCTGTTTCCTCTTAAAAATCCCCACACTAAACCTTCCAAACATTGCACTCCTATTGTTTGTTTTCTGTCTTTTATACTTCCTCTTTCTCTGGTTTTAGCGCTCAAGGTTTCTGAGTTTGAAAAAAAAAAAAAAAGGCTCTTTTTTTTTTTTATGCCACTGTCATCTGCTCCGTGTTGAGCTATAGCACCGTACAGAGTGCGGTCTATGCTGAACATGTACCGTCACGACTAATTGAGATAACTCTTGCTAGACAACGCGGTGCGGACGGAGCTGAACAGAAGTGAGATGAAGTGCACTTGACGTCCATACCTGGCTCGTGGCCGGCCACCATGGGCAGGGCCGGCATGGCTCCCGCCTGCTGCTTCCTGGATCTCGTCAGGCTGTGGAAAATGGCAGCGGGCCGTTACAGCGATGAGCTCCTTGGCAACCCCCGCACCTCTCCTCCCCCCCCCCGCCAACCGGGGAGTCGAGCTGAAGTGGTGGACAGGGTTTCGTGCCTTTAGATCCTGCGAAAACACAAGAATTTAGGACTCGCTTGAGTTTCCGTGGAAGAACCGTCGGGATGAACGGACGTCAATCAAGTACAAATGTGTGTGAGTGTGTTGCTGTTGGAATTTTCAAGTATTTTGCGTCGTTCATTAAGAGATAGGAAAATTTTACCAGGTCTAACTAACTCATGGCAACCCATTGAAAAGAATGCTGCGTTTGTCAGACTTGGCTTGCGTTGTGGAATGAAAAAAAAAAACAAAAAAACAATCCAGGCCATGAGGTGGCAAAGTCGACGGGCAAAGCAAGTTGCTGAAGGACACATCAGGTGAAAAACAGCTTTCCCCTGGACTGGGATGCGCAACGGGACGGGGTGTATTTATGAAACAGGGTCCAAGAGCGATTTTCCGACGAGACGGGAGACCTGCAACCGAGCCGCCGCGTCACTCCGCCAACTATTTCGCCGGGGCGGAGCCGTTTGCCATTTACATAAAAAGAAAACGGAAAACCATCGCAGAGGCCCTGAGACCAGGAGGGAATAGTAGCAGTAGTAGCAGCGGTGCCTCAGGCAGTGAGCAATTTCCCCAGCAGGCCGGTGTGAACAGGTCCAGTGTGAACGGGGTGCCGAGCCAAACCCGAAACTGCGCTCGAGTCGTGAAAATTGACCTGTGCAAAATGAGCAGGGTGTTTCACTCGGAGGCCTACAGCATGGTTTTACCATGACACTTTGTGATTGCAATGACAGACTTATGGGAGGACAAGGACGAGGGTATTCGTAAAAAGGAAAAAAAAAAAAAAAAAGCGCACGAGCGCTGCAATATCCATCTTTTTCGCGGCATCCGAGATGGAAAAACCCACGTAACTCCACGTTCGAGGAAGGGTCCGCCGTTCCATTTAAGGAAGTTTCTAAGTTACAGGAAGCATGTTACACAGTTGGGACGACCGGGGATGTTTTAAAGGGGCCCAAAAGGATCGTAAAGAGCGGACGTGAGAAAATTTTTCCCACAGCTGAAAGGTTGTTCTGGCCGGGCTGGCTCAGATCGCAAAGTTATCACATGGTCAATGGAGAAGCAGAAGGGACACCTTTCCATGCGGGTAGGGTTGTCCTTCCTTCCCTCTGTGCCACTGCGAGCCCCGCATAGCAGCTTAACATGACAATACCACCATCTAGTGGAAGCTTTCTGCAAAACGCACACAACTTGCAGCCGGAAAATAAAAACTGCGACACGACCCCAAAAACACAACTTCTGGAAAAAAAAAAAAACTGAAATGAGACCTGCAAGTGTGGATGACAGTTATGATCTCATGTGATCACTCGGACCAGCGCTGGGCGCGGAACCTGAGGTGCAATCCGTATTTAAAGAGAAAATAGATTGAGGATAGGAAAATAATTTAAGAATTTCAAAAAAAACAGGAGGGTGCCGTTATTCTTCCCCTTTCAAAAACAAGTGGAGGAAGGGACACAAGGGGGAGCTGTCTGGCTCACAGCGGGGCGCCGATGAAGTTAACAACGCTAATAAGAGTCAGGAGGTGAAATATTTTCTGTTCCGCTCCCGCTTTCATTTATCTCCACCAGTCTGGCAATCTGTCAGATCTGGCAATTAATGACAACATAGTTGGCAGCTCAAATGAAACCACCAATAGTTGGTGACTTTTTTTCATTTGTTTGTGTTTCTCTGTGCTAAATAAGAGGGGAACAGTGGCCCGCTTTTAACTCTTTGAATCAAATTTTGAATGATTTGGGCGGCAATCGAACGAATGCATTTTTGCACCGCTCCGCTGTCGTTGCGTGCTGGCCTGAAGGTGAACAGCAGACATGCAGGAGTCGCCAAGGCTTAGATCAACTTCCACAATCCTAATGGACATTTTAAAAGAAAAGAAAATCTGGTGGCTTAAACATGATGTCACAATGCTGATTCAAGAGAAGAAGAAAAAAAAAAAGAACGGTTGCTCTTGCGTTGGAGTGCTTCAGCTTTGGTATGTGTGCGATGGGTCGGTATCAGATATAAATTCAACTTGCACATCAGCGACTCAAGACCGACGTAATATTTTTTAGAGAACCAGCACAGACACGGGGGAATTAGCGCACTCCATACAGAAAGGTCCCAGGCTTGGCTGGGGATTGAACCCGCGACCTTCTTGCTGTCAGGCGACGGCGCTAAAATACTGCACCGCTGCACACAAATTAATAGAATTTCCAGAAAAAAAACACAAAACAACCCTGAACATTCTGGTCACGCCAGCTTCGGTATTTAACTTGAGGCCGATTCTTCTTTCCGCGCACCCAACGCAACGCAACACAACGCCGGTCAGCGAACGCGAGCACCACCGCCGCATGTCGAAAAATATCGACGATTAATACCGAGGGGGGGGAACGCGCGAGAGACGACGCAGGGACTTACCAGGAAACTCTCCTCGTGCGACAGAGAGGAAAGAAGCAGCGGGGCACTCCCACACGGCAGCGCCTCGCCGCATGCAAACACAGGAAGACACACCCACCCGCCAGGTGTACCGCCGCACCTGAACAGACCTGAAAGACCAGTTCCGCTTCCTGCCCTGGGTTTTCCATGATAAGCCTCCACCCCCCTCCGCCCCCAGCTTTTAACCGCTTGCTATAACCAACTTGTAAACAAAAACCGCGTTACACCGCATCACAGACGATTCCTGACGACGTGGGGCACGTTTGTCGAGACAATAGTCAATAGTGAAAGCGTTTTACGATCGTTATTCCAACAGATAACGTCTTGTACGGCTACAATGACTTGAGAGGACATATTGGACAAACATATTGTAATTGGGAGGGGACGCAGTAATTCCCGGAGTACTTCAATAAAAAGCGTACGCAGGGGAAAAAAAAAAATTTTGCTCAGTCAGACGTTGAGGCTTGGTTGAACATGAGAATTTGGTAGTGCTACTACTGGTATTATTCTATGTCATTATCATTTCTCTGTCTGATCTGTCAGCTGGTGTACTATCAAATTGCAGTAACGCCATAGAACCACTAGATGGGGGCAAACAACTTGTTACACATTGACGAGAAAAAAGGGCATGACTGTCCCAAGCATGACCGTGACTCAAAGAAAGCAGTAAAGACGGACAAAAAAAAAAAAAAAAAAACGAGCTGTGTTTCTGCGCGCAATACCTAAATTAGAGGCAAGGAACGAACATATTCGCCTGTTCGCGCATTTTTTTTTCATAATATATATATATTTATTTTTTTTTATTATTATTTTTTCAAACAAAAAGAAAACACTATTTTTGCAGCAGCTGCATGTACTTGCCCAAGACAAATTTCAACTCAAGGGGGACAATAAATTTTTATCTCATCTCGTAGTCCTTTCTCGTAGTGTCATCTCACGAGCTAACGTTGTTAGCTAATGAGCTAACAACGTCATCTCACTAGCTAACGTTGTTAGCTAATGAGCCAACAATGTCATCTCACTAGCTAACGTTGTTAGCCAGTGAGCTAACAACTTTCTTTATTTTATTTATCGATTTATTTTACTTTTTATTAATAAATAAGTGCTCAAATTTTTCTTGCTCGCGCAAAGTGCGCAAAAAAAAACCCTGGTGACGACCCTGGGTGCAGTTTGTAATAAGGGTTATTTGCAAATTTTCGGGGGGAAATATGGGTCAAGCAACCAATTAAAATAAATTCAAATGAGACTGGTGTAGCTGTGAAGCAATCTGCACATCAATGCATATCTCGACCCACTTTTCACTGTGCTGTATGTATAGCATGCAAATTGTTTTGCTTTGTTTGTGTAGTTTTTTTTTGCTGAAAAAATTCCTTTGTGGATCCCACAGAATTCCTTTGTGTGTCATCAGAACTCAGTTTTTAAAACATTTTTTTAAACACGTTTTATTTAAACTATCTTTCTACCCTTGCTGCGTTGTAGGGAGTAGGAAAACTCATTTCATTGGAAAGCGCAGCCACTATGCTTCTCCCACGCACACGGTGAGAAACATTTTTTTAATCTTGAAAGCACGCGCAGATTAAGAATAACAGCAAACACGTTTTAATTACTGTTAGAGCCAACACTGAACCACTTCCATGACTTCACACCTCTTTGTTCACCGCCCATCTTTGCTCTCTGATTCCCATACAGGAACAACAGCTCTTTGTCTCCTCTTGGTCCCATTAACAGGGAGCAGGAGAAGGACACGGTCACTGCTAGTTAGTAGCACAACACACACATTCACACACACACACACACACACACACACGCACGCAGTTTACCTTTTGCACTGCCAGCTGCTGGAGGCAGGACGGGGGTCAGGGACAAGGCCGAACTTAGGGCCCGTCCACACGGGAACGTTTTTTGGTGGAAACGGTAAAGTATTTAACCGTTACGGCGTTTCGTCCACACGGCAACGGCGTTTTGGGTCCCCGAAAGTGTGAAACTCTGACAACGCCGTTTCGCCGTTGTCACATCGTTGCCGTGTGGACAGTGAAAACGGCCTTTCCTTGTAAAACGATAACGTCATCGCACCCTCACCGTCATGTGACCTGAAAAAACACGGCATGCAGCGGCACGAACAACAACGATAGCGGCCAGCGGAGTTGTCTTTGCATCGCAGGCGCTTCAAGATTTGTTGGCAATATTACTACAAAACTTCACAAAACCTCAGACTCACTTTTTTTCCCGCTACTCGCCGTTTTTGTTTTGTTTTCTGTCTGTCGTGTGTGGCGGAAACGCCCTCTTTCTAAATCGCGGGTCCGGTGGCTGTGTCAGCGTCTGTTAACAGCGCCACGTTTCGGTGTGGCATACG
Source organism: Thamnaconus septentrionalis (assembly GCA_009823395.1). Classification (NCBI taxonomy): domain Eukaryota; kingdom Metazoa; phylum Chordata; class Actinopteri; order Tetraodontiformes; family Monacanthidae; genus Thamnaconus; species Thamnaconus septentrionalis. The sequence goes on from CM020520.1 coordinate 13,586,124, forward strand.
CATTACATCGTTTTCACCCACCGTTCCGTTTCCATCTGTCTGCGTGTGGACGCGATTTTTTTCGACCCCGGAAAAAAAAAAACGGCAACGTTCCCGTGTGGACAGGGCCTTACACTCTAGTTACTGCTCACTTCTGGGACCACAAGCACACCAAAATATGGAAAATACATAGCTGGAACAACATACAGAGCTATAGAGAGTGTTTGTGTTTGTTTGATCAAGACGTTTTCCACTTTTTAAAGTGCTTTATGACAAAAAAGAGACCGGAAGGAGGAGATGGCTTTGAATCAGATTGCATTTGCAACCCGGTGTTCTGTCCATTTCTGCTGCTTCGTAGAATTTTGCTGCCACTGCTGCTTTTTATAAGCCCATAGTTTTGTACCGTTTAAATGTTTCTTGTAATTACTGTATAGTTTTTTTTTTGTATTGTTTTTAGTGCTGCAACAGTATAGTTGACCAATTTGGGATCAATAAAGTACATGTATTCAATTCAATTCAATTGTATTCTATTCTATTCTATTCTCTAACCTAGCCCTAACCTGTAACCTCTAAAAATATGTTATTTGTGGTCCCAAGTCCCCACCCCCACACTCCCCACACACACACACACACACACAGTGAGTGAGTCTCTGATGTGTTTGTGACCATAACCACAAGGTGCAGACGCTTTAACTGTCGTATCTTGCAGGGGAAAAAAAATCGAAATAAAGGGATTCTGTTCAATTCTCAGTCAGTGGGACACAATACTCCTCTGTTCATCGGGTGCCTGATGCTCCGGTCATCCTCCTACGTGCCACTTCCACCCAGGCCCTTTTTCTAATGCTTATCTGCCCGAGCCTTTTCACTGTGTGTGACGTAGGTGAGAAAAAAAAGGCTGGGGAACCACTGCGTTCCAAGACGTTTCTGTGCTTGGTGGCGAACAAAAAACAACAACAACTCGATGGACATTAAAAATGTGTGTGTGTGTGTGTGTGTGTGTGTGAGAGAGAAGGTGGATTTCCCTGCGGTCGGATCGAGGGCGAGAAGAAGACCACGTAGTGATAAAAAAACAGAACTCCTCCTCCTCGTCGGTACCAGATCTACGGTATCCAAAGCTGACAGTTTCTCCTTCCACTCCCTCTTTTCAGGTCAAGAGTCTGAGTCAGCTCACCGTCTTTCCACTCACACGTGAATAACATAACCCGCTCTGCAATAATCGAAATTGACGGTTATTGACGCCTACGAAACGTGAATCGCCTTCGCCCATCTCTCCCCCCCCCCACACCACTGCCGTCCTGGTACACAGTAGAGAACACAATGGTAATGAAAGACTTTCAAACGCATCATGGAGAGACAATTTCCGACTAAAGTGCAGATCATTTGAGAAACTTCGTGGACTTGAGAAAGTTTTTTTTTTTTTTTTAGCCTACAGTAAGTAGCTACAAGCGCCAATCCCACTCCAGGTGAGAACCGCCATTGTTCTGCATAAACTGGCGAGTCGTGCAGAGTGCCGAGTTTTCGCAAACTCTTTCTGACGAATACAAATCTCACTAAAAAGTTTACGTACTCCTTCTACAAAGCAATGGGGTACTTAGTTAAACACAAACTTGTAAAAGCGCCAAGCATGAAAGACTCGCAATCGCATTATATCGGGGGCCCCAATCGGAGTTCTCCAACGCCAATTTTAGTCGGACCAACGCGTTTGCATTTCACTTCAGTCGTCCTGTCATAGTCGGACGAAGGCACTAATTCGGTATCCTCGAGCGTCATGTAAACATAGTGATTCTCGCCACCTTTCGCACTGGTCATTACTGGAACTCGCTCCTCCTTGGTGCCCCTCACAAATCCCTCCACGAGCTCCACAGAACTCTGCCGCAGTCCGTATCATTTCCGGAGCCCCCTCCTTCCACCACATCGCAACCTCTCCCCCTCCATCCTCCCGTCCTCCACCAGCTTCGCTGGCCCCCTGCCAAATTCACAATCAACTTCAAAATTCTTGTGCATACTTTTAAGGCCATCCCGCCCTCCTCCATCTGTCTGACCTCCTCCTGCATTGCCACCCACCACCGGCTGCCTCAGGTCTTCCTCCTCCCTCCACCTCTCTCTACCCTCCCATCGGACATCCGTACCATCGACTCTTCTGTTAAAATCCAGACATAAAACTGTTCAAAATAGCCCACTCTCTCTGACTGCTTCCATTTCATTTTATATTTTATATTTTATTTTATTATTCATTATGTGTTATTGTACTGTGTGCAGCTTTTATCTGTTGATGGTTTATTGCATTTGTTTTAGCTTTGTAAAGTGTCGAGTGCCGAGGAAGAAGCCTATAAATAAAATATATTAGTAGTAGTAGTAGTAGTAGTAGTAGTGTTATTATAGAGCTGATAGGACTGGAGTCATCCAAGTTGAAGCTCTGATGGGATGTGGTTGTTTTTTTTTGTTTTTATCCGATCCAGTCCGCTCAGAAAGAATTTTATTCAAACTAAAGAGTTGCGATCCTAAATCCAGATGTAGTCCATGTGCAAACACTGTGTTTTTTTGTTGCATGGCCCGACATGTATATTCTGAATGAATGCATGCTGCGTGTTTGCGCAGGTCTCCTTCTGATCATTCTATTTTGTGTCCATGTGAGCAGGAATTCAGACGTTCAAAGTTCAGGCCCTGTTTCTTCTGTTATTGCCATTTACTTTCTTGTTACATTTGCACTGCGCACGGAATCTGTCGTCGCACTGTTGCATCTTCTGTTTGTACGCTTTAATTTTATTTTATTTTTCATTTTTATTGACGGCAACAACAGACCTGACTGCCATAATTTAATTTCATATTCTATGCAACGACACTAAAAGCGATCTATCTATCTGATCTGATCAGAGCTCAGCAAAAGGCACATTTAACTGTTTTGCACTCCTGCAGCTTTTGTATGCATGTCCGTTCTGTGACACGTGGAGGTTTAAAAGCCAATGTTCGAGAAGATGAAATGTGGTTCTGAACCTTTGAACCAAGGTGATCCAGTTCAGCCCAAAACCGGAACGACTCTGCCCCTCAGCTCCGCCTCGCCACACAAAATACATGTTTACGTGTGTACAAGCTGCCAGGGGAGGCAGCCGATGGCCGACAGTGGTCCACCAAGTTTTCTGGATGAAACCCTAGGAGTGTTGTCAACACAGGGTGATCTAAGGAAAACTATAAATAGACACTTTTATTTTGAGACCCGTACACATGGCTGCTTAGCAATTAGTGGCGGCCGAAGGGTTAAGGCGGCGCAGAAGTCTCTACTTTACGCGAGCGGCGAGTAAGCGTAACCTCAGGATAAAAGGGGCAAATGCGAAGTTGAGACTTGAAAATTAAGGAAGGCTGCGTTGAGCTGTTTACACGTTTCACTTCTGACGCAGAAACACCAAGCAGCCAGTCACAATTCACAATGAACCAAGGTCAAAGATTTTTGGTACTGCCGCTCTCTCGCTCTGCTGCACTCTGTATGGCCTGGGATTTTTAAGACTTCTACCTCACTAACATACTACATAAGAACTACACGCTACACTAAAAACTATCCGAAAAAAAACGACCAAGAGAAGCACTCTCTTAGATATATCCTTTTCCCACTGGCCTAAAATCTTATTTAAACTCGGTAACAATCGGATTTTGAGGGCAGTCGGAAACAGAATCTAACCTGCGTCGACACGGGTCAAACGACCCAGGAGTCAACACAGGTTTTAATCGGCTCTTCGTGCAGCTGCACATGGGTGAACCTACTCATTTGGAGCACTCAAACATTGTTTAGCTTGTGCTATTTACAACATTTTGAGCAGGGAATAAGTCAAAGCAAGGGGCGGCGGGGGGGAACAATGGACAACTTCTCACAAGCTAAATTGATGCACTCCATTGTTTGCTCTTTTTTGTGCTGATCTCACGAGTGGGGGGGGACAGAGGTCCACATGAGTTTATTTCACTTCCCGTCTCAAATGCTGTTGAACCAACAAAGGTGTATTGCCAGCAAACCATTATTGACTTAGGGTCAATAATGGTTCCTCATCTCCGCAGTGATGTCAACTGAAGCCATCACTTCTCTGCCGAATGATCGTCAGCGTAGTGAACGCACACAAATGCACAAAGGCTTGAAAAGACATGCTCTCGCGTTCAGGAACAAACGCGTGCGTTCACCCCCGTCAACAGGCACAAAAACCTGATTTTGCAGACAAAACGCTGACAGATTGTCGAGCGAATTGGGCCAGGTAGAGATGTTGAAAGGCGAAAGAGAGCAAGGTGGTTTTAAGACCAGCGGGAGGCGACAGCAACGTCAACACAGAGCTGCAGCTGACACTACTTGAGACGCCTCGGGCACAAGAGGGAGGCCTGGCCTGTGTAAGCCAGAGTTGCTGGCCGGAACGGGTTTGTGCTGATAAAGAGAGAAAAACAGCCAGCAAAAGAAAACCTCCTTGGATTACAGTGTGCATTTTTGAAGATCACAAGGCCTTTGCACGACCTTACCCTCCTTTATTAATCTGCCGTGTTTTGTTCCTGTGAAGACAGGGACAGGAAGCCGCTATACCGTATTCCCACGCGTGAAAAATCCCTGCACTGCTCCTTTTCAAGGTTGCCTTAATTTAGTATAAACCCCACTGAAAAAAATCAAGTCTAGGGAGGGACTACACGGAGACACTTTTGAACAAAACCGTGAAAAAAATTTGACTTGTCTAGATTTTCTTGGAAAGACTAGCGCGTTTGACGAGTTGCAAAGAATCAGATAATTCCCGATGGACGAAGGTCAGAAAAGCTGTTAAGTCGCACACAGTCAAAAGCACCGGTTCAGAAAAAGTATTCTTCAGAAATAAAGAGGTTCTTTTTGTTTTTGTTTTTTTCTTACTAAGCATTGCCAGGATGCCACAAATTGTTTTTGCAGTAAGGGGAAGAAAAAGTCCTGAAACTATGTTCTAGATAATTGCCATTCTGAATATATTTGTTGGGCGGTCAACCATCCACAGAGTCAGAAGCTAAAGTTAGCTCCACGCTGTACGAGCTCGTAGAGGAAACTGAACGGTATAATAATGGTGGAGGAATGGTATGACATTTTAGTCGAAAGAATGTCCGATGAGGAAAAAAACATCTACACGCTTGAATAAATACATTTGCTCTCTTGCTTTAATTATCCCACCCTTGCCCGTAGATGATGACGCTGTTCCATGGACCAAACAAGAGATGCTGTCACCCACAGATGGCGGTAGCGATAGCGTGTGCAGGGTGAATTACAACCTATTTCAACATTATCCTCATTGACGCAAAAAAAGCCTCAGTGACTATCTTCAATAACCATGGAAGGCAAGCATGTCGCGGGATGGTACGTCCGTGGTAACAGACGTCAGCAAGCACTCACATATCACCGAATGAAACATGAAAACCATTACTCCAAAAACATTGCACTACGACGATGCAAACGACAAGGATACAAGGATGGGGACTAGAAATTGCATTAAATTGAATTCAAATTACATCCCAACTTTAAAAAATAAAATAAAATAATTAAAGACACCCTCGACTATGACTTAAGGGACGGAGCTAGCAAGCGCACGAGTTGGTATATTTTGGTTCTCTTCACTCCAGCTACGTTAAATTATTCACAGAGATGCCATAATGGGGCTCGGTGTAGTAATACAAGGAAGTGGCTGCAGATGGAAGAACCTCATAAATAAAGCAAGAGACAAATAAAGCTGACATCAGTCATCTGAGCCCACTACCAAGCTATGAAAGGTAATAGCCTTGAAAGGCTCCGGACAAATTGGTTACAAAGCATAGTGAGTCCCCACTTGGCTTTCAAAACAAAATCAATCAACTTCTGTTTAGACAGTGTTTCAAATTCCAATTAAAAACAGCTCCTTTTGAACAATGAAATTGAAGTTTTTCCAAAACAAAAACTTGGCGTACGCATTCCCAATAGAGTAGACCACAACACACAGATAGATATTATCTACAATATAGATACATCTCTGGACTGGCACCTTCGGGCTGTGATCAGAATTAGGGGTGCTGAGAAAAACTGTACCCCTACACAATGGTATAGTGTTGCAGTACTTGAGGAGGTGGAATGAAGAGTTTGTATGCATGTAAAACTGCACTCAGTGAACACTCACTCAGGTGCAATATTGCTCAAGGCAATTAAACCTTTTTTTTTTTTCTATTAATCTGTAAATGTACTTACATGATTATATAAATGAAAGTTAAACATTTTCTTATGCCTTGGATATTTTAATTGTCCTTTTTTTCCCTCTCCTGTACTTTAAATGCTGCTGTAATTAGGCACATTTCCCAAGATTGGGATTAGTAAAGTTACAATAAAGTGTGCCTTCGTATGTGTAGCCTAACTATCTTCATGTGGGTACAGCAGTGATGCTCACACACCCCACACTGACTCACTCACAAAGATGGATGGATTCTGTAGAGTGTGAAGGTATGTAGGAGAAACAGGCAGTTGGTTGAGTACAAGAATGAATGAAACAGAGGCATGGTGGCTGACCGGGGACAAGGGCAAGGACAGGCCTTTCCTTGTGAGCTTCCGTGGGCACTGAAGTCAGTGGCTGGTCGACAGAATTTAATATGCTCCTGCCACAGACGGAGTTCCAAACTAGTTCCCGGAGTTAGCTGTCGTTGTGTTCTTTCCCTGCTTAATTAGCAGAGAACGCAGAGCGTGAGTAGAAACGTTAGGAATTGTTGGGTCATCGTTACAGACTGGGCGTCTAAATTAAGATCCACCTCCCCCACCATGCAAGTTTGACAAATGATGTCATCAAACGGTAGCTTCCTGGCAATATCACGACGGGGCAAAATGATATGAAATATTTGGCTCCTTTTAAGAAGATTATTTTTCTTTAAGATTTATGCATGATTTGATATCTGAATTAATTTGACACTTGTGGAATGGAACCTTCCAGCACAAGGTGAGATTACCTGTCTCTCTGGGCAAGCTGATAGTGATCCCAACTTAAGCGTGGATTAAGAGTCTCAAACCAATGTATCCCACCTTAAGCCGAGGTGAAATAGCCTCGCTGCTGACAAGGCGGTATTGAAACCCAGCTCTCTCCTCTGCCTCTCTGCAGACAGACAGACAGACAGGTTCCTCGCCGGCTCCGCCGCACCGACGGGAAGCGCTCGTCTTAATCGGCAAGTCGCTCAGACGGATTCTGGGGCGTTGAGTCTCCAGTGTGCAAAAGCGTTCATTGTTCCCACGCCGTCCTCCCCTGATGCCGTGGCCCACCACAGCAGGAACAAAACACTCGTAATGTGAGCTATGCAGATCAGTAGCTATGAGCAACCTATTCAGACAACCACCGTGGCTCCAGGCCCCTCCTCAATCAGGCTTCTCCAACAATGTTCATGTCACGGGAGCTACACACCTTTTGGATGCCCACCGAGACCGTTTTTGGATGGTTTTTATAATGCAAGAAAAAGAACAGTCTTGCTTTTTATAGAGACTATGCTATGAATATGCATACCCTGGTTTTGCGGAATTCCACCTGGGTATGTCTGAAATTTCCGTAAGCACGTCCTTTGTCGCGCGGCACGCCAAATAATAAGCAATGGAACACATGTTTCAACATGATAAGTAACTACAGCTTGTTTTTTTTTTGGTTTTTTTTTTAGCAACAACCTATGACTGCGCCGAGGTGTCATGGAAGTTGGCCATGGGTTGAGTGCCAAGTCGGGTAGAGCCGAGCCGAGCCAAGTCATCACACCTGACTGACTCCCTGGGCGTGGTCTACTTCCTGGGAAGAGTGAAACTTGTACGTTGGTTAAAAGTTAGGAGTTCTTTGATAGAGCTCATGTCGGCGGGGTGAGCGTACTGCTACGGCTTTTTAACGCCTCGCTATCACGACACATTACGGTAATAACGCGACGCTGGCCTCGCTTTCGCACGGTGGCGCTCTATAATTCAACCTGTTTGGTGTGATAGCGGAGGGAGGAGGTTTTGGGGGGAAACTCGCTGGGAGTAATTCCATTGAATTCTAGTTTCTTCGTATTTGCACCGCTAGAAGTTAGCTGTCGAAGTCGCGCGGCGGAGTGACAGTGGGCTACACCCGGCGTTACATGCACTCTTAAAACTAAGGCTAACCATCCGAGACAACCGCCTTTCAAGAATTTAGCTTTGCAAGTAGCCTCGCCGTCTCCCATACCCAGCCCATGTCGCTTTTTATTTCATATAACGAGGTTTTAAGCCCCGCTGAAATGTGCTGATACTCACCGTGCATAGACGGCTCGGAGTTCAGTGGTTTCTCTTGGAGCGCGAAGTACTCCGAAGGCTCATTCCGAACTTCCCTCGTGTGAATATCCGGCTAAACTCCGCGATTCGTACCTTAAAAAAAAAAAAAAAAACTAGTCAAAACACCCTCAACTTTATTTTGGCTGTCTACGGAGGAACCTTCCAAAAATCACTACGCCTCGTCTCTGCTACTCTCCCAAGACGGATAAACGGCGCTGGCAAGAGGCTGATCTGGAAACGGTTTGCTCCGCCGCCGACAATGGCGCCATCGCCGAGAGAAACCGGTCTGGGATCGGTGCCGTGCGGGGCTTCGCGTCAGCCCGGCCCATCTGTTCGGTCATTGGTCGGTTTTTACTACGAAGGCGTGCCTTGGCGGTCCAGCGCTTCCTTGCGATTGGTTTGCGCTTTTGTCACTCCCAAAAGATTAAATTACCCGATTATTGAAAACAAAACAATAGCACGCTGTAAATTTAGACCAACTAGAGCAATTCCCGTATCTGTCATCAAAAGATTGATTTCGTGCCAGTTCAAATTATCTAATCACAAAGAGTCGTATTTGTCAATGTTATCATTCTACAAACGTTCAATTTTTATTGGAATCAGCTTTATTTGAGGGAAAAATAAAAATAAAAAGTCTTTTTATTTACAAAATGGAAAAATTGCTCTAAAAACTGAAAAACTAAAAATAAATAAATAACTGTAGTCTATTCCTGATGAATATGTAAAGTTCTCTGAGTTCTCTGTTGTGTAATGATGCTATGAAAATAAAGCTCAATTGAACTGTGGTGTGTGTTACATCCATACCTGGCTCGTGGCAGGCTGTAACGGGCAGGTGAAGTTGCGGCTCCTCGTAGCTCAGGGGTGGGCAAACTACGACCCGGGGGCCAAATGCAGCCCGTTAAGCTTTAACTTTAGCTTTAAGAAATTATATTAGTAGTAAGTAAGTTATAAAACAGCTGTATTTCATTCATTTTTTCCCCTGTACTGTCCTGTTGTGGTGAACGAAGATTCAGTTTGGAAAAAGCCAAACAGTTAATTACACACATATATATATATATACACACACACACCATGAATGTCATCGCGTATGATAAATTCCGAAATTTGTTCGAGGGTGTAATATTTACAGGCATTAACGGCTTAGAATCACAAGAAATGGCCACCAGATGTCAGTAGAGAACCAATCACTGCTCAACATTGGGATGCCAAGTCTGTAAGATACCCTCGTTTCGTATCTTCATTTCAATGGTGCACGGTAGGGACAGTCATTGAATCGCAACTGTACAAAAACATGTTGTTTTTTTTTGTTTTTTTTTAAATCGTTCTTAAAACAACATTATACAATATCTATTTCTTGTGAGTTATGGAACTATTTATATACAAAATGTCACTTGACTTAAATAGATTTTAAAAATAATAACAATAATAATGTTTTATGGTCTCGAAGCACTGACGCAGGGGTAAAAGCACTTCATGTTATTTTTCTCTCTCTCTTTTGGTTCATGGTTTCGGTGCCGTTGATTTTTTTTTTATTTATTTTTTTTCTGTTCACGGTTTTCCCATAACGGGTGAAAAGGCAACCTGGCAACCCGGCGCTTGGGAGTTCCGCTGCTACGTTTTCTCGACGGAGAGCCGACGACACGATGGTGTGCGCGTCTGAGTGGGAGATGGACTGAGTGAGGGCGCTCTTTCGACCAGCGCTGCCGCTAACATCGAAAGAAGCTAGCCCTGAAATAATTGACGATTTCAGGTCACTGAGCCAACCAGAAAAAAAAAAAAAAAAAAAAACACAGTCCCCCAGTCGCCCCCCCTCCTACCAGTCTTTCACATCCCACTCCAAGCACACTAACACGGCATTAATGGTAATGTATGCAAGGAAACAACCAAGACTCGGCGATGGGTAAACATGTTTTTCTCAACCTTACTTATTTTGAATTTTCTCCCTTTTCCTCCTAGCTACGCTTCTGACAATCCGCCATCTTTACGTAAACCAAAATAAGTGTATGGAAACTTGCACGCTCTGCTGCTAAAGGGAACTTGAGTCCATTCCTCGACACGGCGTGATAAACTCGTCCTCACCAATGTTTTTCTTGTTATTTGCAGGTGCGACCGAAGAGATTCTCAGCCCTATCAGGTACTTGCTTAGCCGTTAGCACGCTCGCTCGTAGCAAATAAGATTAACATGGATACTCAAACTCAGGCTCTTGTGGAGCACAACAGGCCTCCGTCAGTGCAGGGAAAAGAACAGGGAAACTGCGCCGTTCGCCTCGAAATTGTTATTTTTTCCGGGCGGCACACGCTTCTTGACCGAAATGTTGCCTTACAGCGGCAAATTATTTCACCCAAGTCAGCTGTCTTGGGGTTTGGTGCGGGCGAGTTTTTATCGCAACTCCACAGCTAACGATAGCCTGCTGTGGGGTAGCTCGCTTGCCAAGCCCGATTAGGGCCCGACCGCAATATGACATTTTGTTTGAGGGCTTTCAAGCCGCTTCGGCGAGTTTGACTCTCCTCAAATCGAAGTGTTTCAAAAAAAACAAAAACAAAAACCGTTTACAATCAAAACGGCGGCCACGACTGTTTCCATTTCGCTCGAATCACAGCTATGCTAACATGCTAGCGTCAGGGTGGGAAAAACAAAACAAGAAAAAGATACATGCGCCGTTGACGTTGTCTTTTTTTTTTAAACATGTATTTTAAAGTGGTGTTGTTTTTACACACTGTTGTCAGGATTACAAGCACTCCAGGGACAATATCGTATGCAAAGGGAAACGAATCTACCGCAGTTATATCGTGACTCAACTCAGCCAAATGCAGATTGGCTGAAACAAGCGTTGTTGATACACCCCACCCCCCTAAAATAAGTAATAAATGAAATAATATAGTCACATATTAAAGGTAAGGACAGAGTTGGTTTGAAGGTCCTTTGTGGTCAAGTACAACAACAACACGGCGCACGCAAGCCACCGTAAACACTGTGCTGCAGTTGGACGTTTGATTTGTCGCCTTGTTGTCTGCAGACTCTCAAATACTCATCCAAGAGCCACCCAGGAGGGGACCACCGGCACGAGAAGATGCGGGACTCCTCGGATGTCACCCCTCCCTGCAAAATGCTCCGGAGGTCCGACAGTCCCGAAAACAAACACACGGACAGCACGGGCCACAGCAGGACAAAGGTTTTCCACACGCACCGGGCCAGGGACAGGGACGGAGGTGAGACACAATGGTTTATTCAGTGAAAACGACACGGGTCAGGGTTCCATTCAAATGGCTGCTTCCAGTTTGGTCTTCGAAAGCAAGGTGGTCAGCAGTTCACTGCTGTGTCCTTAGAGCATGAAACAAACCAAGCTGCTATTTAATATTCAGGTCGAATATTTTGATTGATTTGCTCCAGCTATGCCTAACGTGGCTAGAGATGCACCTGAGAACGTTTCCGCTGGATCACTTTTGGGCACATGTCAAACATGCACAGTTGTTTGGCTGTGAACTAGAATAACCCTGGCTATGGGTGATTTTGGTCATTTTGGAGTCCTCCTGCTAGCCGATAACTGCGACTTGAGGCAGTTTAACGAGCAAAATGCAAGAAGGAAAACTGATTGTAAAAAAACACAAACAGAAAACGGCAACGGTCATCGGCCCTAGTATTTGCTTAACAGCTTTGGAGTCGTAGTTTTGAGTGTATTTAAAGAAAACAGTCGTCAAACAAAAACTCCTCTTGCCCTTTCGAATCCGTGATTGCTGTTTAAAACCAAAAAAAGAGAAATAACTTTGAACCGCTTGCATCCTACCAAAATGCAGGTATTTCAAGTACGCCTGCATTTTGTTCATTCTAGTTCCAAGTCTGCAGCGTCGAAAACCGATCCGTCATGTTGACGTTCCACAGCGACGCGGAGCGCATTGCATATACACGCGGAGCCGCCCGCCGCCGCGTTTTCAAAATCATTGACTTCCTGCCCGAATGATTCTTATCTTGCCCCGATTGACGCAGTTGCCAAGCGTCGAAAACAAAACGGCCCCGCGCGTCTCTACGAAAGCGGCGCGGTTTCACACTTTCCGGGACGCTAGTCGAACGCGCCGCGTCAGGCCCGGTGGGAACGCGCGCCCTTGACTTCAGTCGCGCTTGTTGGCGCTGGCGCTCTCGGCGGGGGCAGGAGAGTTTGCTCTCCTGCTCTTGGGCTTCTTTTGTGGGCAAATTTTGGGATTTTCCGTCTGGATCTCACAGTTATGATAAAGTGGAATGTTTGTCAATATAAATATAAACATAGATATCTGAAGTATATCTGAAGGCAAGAATGCCATCATGAGGTAGTTGGGTTGCGATCAGTGCAGCTCTTACCGCCCATTGTTGGATTCAGGTGCCAGTTATAGCATACTGGACAGCAGCTCATCAGGTTGCTGGATGATAAAAAAAACAACGTGTTGATTTCATGTACATGGTGCACGAATCTGGGGGAAAAAAATGAGTGTACAGAACAACAGGACAAAAATATCATAGTGCTGCATGCAGGACTGGCACATAAACTCCGGTCATAGACTGCGATGTCTGACAATGAAAAAAATAAACAATAAACATGACCAGAGAGGTAAACCTTAACGTACAGAGTAGGGATATAACAAAGTCCTTGCCAACTGAGTAAAGTTTTTTTTTTGTTGCCAAGAACACAAATCGGCCGTAGAGCTTTTTAATCCGGCCCTCCGAACTTGAAGAAATGATATTAATTGTAAGTCAGTTGTGAAATAGCCGTATTTCATCCATTATTCAGCGTTCTAAGGGTCATTTCAATAAAGCGCTAAATTCCGTGGGCCTTCAAAAATTTTGCTGGAACTTTGCTTTGGCTCATTTTCAATGGACATTAAAGCACGTGGTTTCCTCCTATGAAGTTGGTCACCAGAACGCTCTCATCCATCTGCTCCAAAAAGGTTGCCCGAGACCCTTGTTGTAGACGCTTATTATGACAGCGTCAAGCTGGGCTCTCATTAGCTTTTCCGTCTCTCTGTGGGTGTGGACGTCGGGCCACCGTTTCGTTCCGTGCCGGCGCTTCGAGGAAGAAGCCGTCCTTCCTCGTTAGCGCCGACCCACGACTTATAAACCGTGACAAAGTCCGAGCGGCGAGTTGGTCCGTTGACACGCGAGTCGTCCGCCCAGTTCATCTTTTCTAATTTGCGCGCAATAGCCGCGCAGAGGTCAAGACGAAACGGGAAAGGGAAAGAGCGGCGGTTCGAGTCGGGTCTTGTCGTTTTGATCACTGCACTGGTGCCTCTTGCTCGTGTAGTTGTTGATGTCTGCACAATAAGACCCCCCCGGCCCAAGCACCACCACCACCACCACCAGAACCAGCTTTGGGATCAGATTTCTAAAACAGTCGACGCAGTCGGGAAGCTCGGCCTCTTCTGCCGCTTTCAGGTTGTTTTTTTTTTTTTTTTTTTTTGCTCAAAAACGAGCAGGAAGTCTTTGGTGTAATGGCCGAGCTTGGTGACATTTTATACAACAAAGGACTCGCATTCTATGTATGTTAAGTGTTTTCTTCACGAGAACAATGAGAACGTCCGTAACGGTTTGGTCTTTCCAGCCATGTCCGTGGATTTCGCCCTCGCCGACGGTTTTCTCTCTTCTCTCCGTGCGCCTCTCCCCTGCAGGGACCAGTTTTTCTCCGCACGAGAATTCCAACGACCACAGTTCCGTGCAAATCTCCAACTCGCATTCTAACCCCAGCAAGACCTCAGAGGCCGTAAGTGTCCCCGCCGCCTTTGTTTTCCGCTCCGCTGTCCTGTGCGCGCGTCACTTCTGCTGCTTAGTCACAAAGAAGAAAAAAGAAAAAAAATTCTAGAATCTTTGTGTGTGTTTCCTTTTAAGAAAAAACCTTTGAGCCGTCTCTGAAATGTAGCTTCGCATCTCGGGTCCATCTCAAGTTTACACGACCAGGTCTCGCACCAGGCCAAGAATAAACACGCGGTTGATTTCTTCCTCCCGTTTGCCTCAGCCCTACGAAACCAACGACGATTGGACGGAGCACATCAGCTCATCCGGGAAGAAGTATTACTACAACTGCAGGACGGAGGTGTCCCAATGGGAGAAGCCAAAAGAATGGCTAGAGAGGTAGGAGAGAGAGAGAGAGAGAGAGAGACGCCGGCGTGGCGTCTCCTCCGACGTCGGTTTTTAAGGTCGCCGTTTAACGCGCAGCCTTCCTTCCTTTCCTTGCATCGCAGAGAACAGAAACAAAAAGAGACGACGAAAACCGCAGTGGTCAATAGTTTCCCCAAAGACCGGGACTACAGGAGGGAGGCCATGCAAGCGTCAACAGCGTCCGGCTTCGCTGCTGCTAGTAAGTGTCCTCTCTCTTTTGGCTTTGGAAGTGTTCATTCATGTTATGTGTGTTTTTTTTTTTGTTTTTGTTTTTTTCATCCTGCTGCCTGTTTACCCGATAGCCCTCCTCCGCTAATGCTAAGCTAAGATTCGCGTCAGCGCTATTTGTCGCAGGCCGAGCTGCAAACGAAAAAGGTCGGACTTCGAAGTTGGCGACGCGCGACTTGTGGCCGTGCTCGCAGACTTATTTGGGCCTCTGCTACTTCTGCCACCACTACTACTCAGTTGGGTTTGAGGTCAGGACCTTAACGTCAGGGTTAACTCCTGGTTTTTACAGCACTGCCACGAATGTTCACTTCTTAACAGGGATACAACGTGATGGTAACTTGCGGTAAACAGTTAACCTGGTTCGGAACCGGTCTTGTCCTAGACTGAGACTAGGACTTTTACACTGAAAGGCTAGGTGTGTAACATTTGGAGGTTTTGAAAAATAAAACAGTGTTAAGTGGTTACAATTCACATTTTAGATCGGAGCCTCAGTCACGCGAGCATTCACCCTAATCACCCTAACCTAGAAATATAGTGGTGAAAGATGGGATGGCTAACTGGGAGCAAGGCCCTTTTTGATCTGTTGATATTATTATACATACATAAGAACTGTTCCAAGGGTAAGAAAACCAAATGACTTTTATTGTACTACCTGTATACACTTGTATTAATTTATTTATGGACCTTCACCAATATAAAACCAATTTATCAATACAAAAATCATAAATCAGGCCAAATTTTACACACTGGACCTTTTAAATGCATGTATATACTGTATTTACCCACATATACAGCAAGCAGCTGGAGAATCACCGTCGGCTTCTCCTGCACGGAATACGCTGCCCCCGTCACCACTGCTGCTCCTCCATAGCTGCGATTGGTCGGGCGCTGCAAAGACTGCCACTTTCCCGAGCATGCGAGCGCATCATATATTTGGGGAAATTAGGCTGCTGCGTTTCCAACTGCTGTCACGTGACCACTCTTAGCGATTTTGATCATGAAGTTCAGAGTTGCCAGGTAACTGGAAAGTGCCCGGATATGTTCAGCTTCCTGCTTAGTGCGAGGCGCCCGGTAGCAGAAGAGCTCTGGTTGCAAAAGATGGGACCGACCCAGTGCTATATATCGTCCTGTCGATTTAGTCTGATGCTCTGCGCTGGTCGGTGAACGTGCCACACATCGTTGGTGTGCACAAAGTATGCAGATAATTCACTCGGTACGCGGCGAAAAGCCAGTCCCGCGATGGATGCACAGGCGGCATCTCGGGGAATGGAAGTGGCGCCGCGTCGCACAACTTGTTCATTACTAATTAAATGTAATAACTGCAGAAATGTAACGCAAAAGGACACCAGGCACTCCAGTTCCATCTACCTAGCTATCTATCTATACTGTAACTCCAGAAATGTCATTATTACTGCTAACCAGTTTTCCTGCATTGCCGTTTCTTTACTATTGTTTTTGCAGCCCGCATTTCCAGGTGGGTTTGCATTCGCCTTAAGAGAAGCTGCTGTGGTCTTATGGAGTATTTTGAAGGGATTTTGATACTAGGGCCGGGCGACATGACCAAAATTTCATATCCCGGATATAGCTCATTTTATATCCCGATATGATCATATCATATAAGGTATTTGTTTTACTTGGGACCTTTTTTCCGTGTAGATTGGAGCCACAGCTTTACAGATGTGCTCGGCAACGGCAGTAGTGATCCCCTTCCATCTGTTGACAGTATGGCTATGTGGTTTGTTGTTGTTGTTGTCGTTGAGGTTGAGAATCGGCGCCCTGGTCGGAATCAAGTCCACTACCCTCACGAGTTGCGGCACTTCCGGCAGATGCCGCAGCTCGGTGCCACTGCCACAAATTGACCTTACTGTCTCTCCTGCCCTCTTCCTCCATTGTTGTTTATGTTTGAGCAGCGTGCGTCGGCTTGTGTTTTGCGACACTGATACAGACGATAAAGCTTTATATTGAACGGTCGACATTTTCGATTTCGATTCTTTTGCGGGTAAATCTCGTCAAATATGCCACAAAAACGGGACAAGTGCGTGTTGTATGCGACTTCGGAAAATTAATTCACTTACAGGTAGCGGCGAAGGCAGCAAACTGAATCACTTCCTGGTTTTGACAACTGCACATGCGAGTCAACAAAGGTAGCCAGTTAACAGCTTCTCTCGGATGAAAGAGGAAAATCGATTTTCCTCTTTTTAACATCGTCTTGACTAAAAAAAAAAAATCTCATTTCAATTTAAAATCGAGCCCTACCAATGGTGTCTTAAGCAAAGGGTGGATGAGGCGGACCGGCCGTTTCCCTGGCATTCCTGAATAGCAGGATGCAACCACACGTAACTACTCCCGACGTGAAACGGTATTAAATTGTGCCGTCTCATCTGTCACAGCATGTGTTGTGTGACCACTTCGCAACACATTGTGTGTTCAAGTCTTTGGCGATGTGTGGACCGTGACGCTGGTCCACTCGCTCCTCGCAGCATGACTGAATGTCAGGAATTCAGGTGGTGACTCAATGAAGCTGCAGAACTTTTATGAGAGAATACATACGCAAGCCTGGAAGGATGCCTGTGCCGACCGGTACTTGTTTAAAACATTACTGACGAGGCTCACTGTAATTGTGTTGCCGCTGCATTTCCCTCACTGCGACTTTTTAAAGGTCCAGTGTGTAACATTTGGAGATTTTGAAGAAGAAACTGTGACATCAAGTGGCTGTACCTCAGATTGCAGCATCTTTCACCCCCTCTGCTCCCAATGCTTGCCTGTGAACTACAATGGCCTGCGCTCACAAACCTGGATACATCGTCCTCCTCCTCCTTCTTCTTCTTCTTCTTCTTCTTCTTCTTCGTTATCGGTTTATTTTAGGACGCCAGCGTTCACCCTAATTACGAAACTCGCTGCCTGGCAGCTGGATTGTCCACACGAGGCTTCCTTAGAAATATGGTGGTGCAAGATGGCGGCTAACTGGGAGAATATTAAGCTTTTACCAATATAATAATCATATGTCAAGCCAGATATTGCACACTGAACCTTTAAAAAAATATATTTTTCACGTGCAAATGTGGACCGCAGTTGATGTGTACCAATGTAATAAACGATGCTAACGTACTGACGCCCGACCTCTCCACCTCCGTCTCCGCAGAGTCTGCACAGGTGGAGAAACCTCCGGCTGTCGGCTCCCAGTCCCAGTCGTCGTCCTCAGGCTCGGGGAGCTTGAACCCCGGGTCGTCGACCGCCTCCACGGTGCCCGTGTCCCCTGTCCTGCAGTCCCCGGCCCCGCCGCTACTACAGGACCCCATCCTGCTCCGGCAGCTCCTCCCTGCGCTTCAGACTGCCCTGCAGCTCAACAACACCAGCGTGGACATGGCTAAAATCAACGAAGGTGAGTTCACATCCGTCCGCGTTCGACGGGCACCGGCGAGCGTGACAAAAAAAAAAATCAAAATTCAAAATCCGAAGCATTCATCTGTTCACCGATGATGGTACCACTGTGCTCTTCTGCCTCTTTGTCCAGTTCTCACCGCTGCTGTCACACAAGCGTCATTACAGTCGATGCTCCACAAGATCCTCACCGCCGGGCCGTCGGCCTTCAACATCACTACTATCCTGTCTCAAGCTGCTCAACTCTCCAACCAAGGTAAACCCTAAAATAGTGCATTGGGTGGTTATTTTCATTGTTTGGCTGGTCGGGTGATCTAAATTGCGTCTCTAAATCAGAGGCCGCGCTCGAGTTTGTGACCGGTAAAGTCAGTAAAAATTCCCGTCATGCTCCAGTGACGTCACTCACCAATCGAAATAATTAATAAGAAGGTCACATTCCTTCACGATTGGTTGTGTTAAACCTATAAGCATCGTTTACTCCACAGCTTGCATACCAACGCAAACTGTAGCAATGAGGCGAGCAATTAAGTTTACGAAAGCCCTCGGAAATAGCGTAATCTAATTTCTAGTCTGGTTCCGGATATTGACCTACACGTCTTACGGTCTGTCCGTTAAGATCTGTTATTTCTCACGGATGTAACGTAAGAGTCATTCTGCTCAAGGCGTTCGAGAGGGATAGCTTTTCCGATGCAGCAGTAACAACGGCTTCATGTAAGACGTTGCGTTTAGCACGACCCAACCGAGTCCACGCTAGCTGCGTTTCCGTTACCCCGAGAGTTACGCGAAACCTAAAAAAAAATCGCAATTAAAAAACTATGTCATGGAAAGGGAGCTAAAGCGCTGAGACACACAAAGAAAATGTCCGACGTCTCCACGCCTGCCATGTGTCAGAAGGGGACGTTGCAATCATTGCCACCAAGTGGTCAGGGGTGCGAATTGCAATCTGTCAAAATGACCGATGGCCGTCAGACTTTTCCGACACCGTTAATAATAAAAAAAACAAAAAAAAACCATCAATGGTGGAAAATATCCGGTTAACGCGACCTCTGCTCTGAATATATTATTTCAGTTCGGAATCCAACAGTAATAATTACCTTGACTCTGCAGTAATGAATGACCTCAAAAAATGTAATTAAACAACGACATGACAGTTTCTGTTTGCGTACATGTTCAGGCAATACATTCCACGCGATGGTGTGACTTTTCGTGACAACTATTTCATTTAATGTTAACGTTCCTGTTTTTTTTTTTTTTTTTTTACTGGCTGCTGTATTCACTCAACTGTTGTTTGGTGCCCGCCCTTGTCTCTCTCCGACGTCCGTGGCGTCGAGCAGCCCAGCAGTCCAACCAGTCGCCCATGTCGTTAACGTCGGACGCCTCGTCGCCGCGCTCCTACGTGTCTCCCAGGATCAGCACGCCGCAGACCAACGCCGGCCCCCTGAAGCCCCTCCTCAGCACGCAGTCGGTCATCTCGCAGGCAAAAGTGAGACGCAAAAAAAAAAAACGCGGAATAATTGAAGCGCTCTGAATTTCGGCTCGGACTGGAGAAGTTTTAATTTGTGAAACCCCCCCCCCGACTCTGCTTGAAGGTCAGCGCACCGTCGGTCAAGCAGGCCTCCCACCCGCAGCTGATGTCACAGCTTCCCCCCTCCAGCGAGAAGCAGCACGACGCCACCGCAGCCTCCCCCCGCACCCTGCAGCGACAAGGGTAGGTGCAGAAAGAGGCAGTGAAGTAAAAGAGATGGATGGATGGATGGATGGATAGATAGATAGATGGATAGATATTATTTTGATCTCCATATTCACATTTACAGCAGCTTGACAAGGGAACTAGAGTAATAAAAGGCATGCAACGTGCTAAACTATAAGACAGAAATAAAAATGTAGCACTGGAATTTGATTAAATTATTGATTTTCTTTTTCCTGTTTATTGCAAACAGATTTTTGAGTTTCTTCACTGTTTACGCTAAAGATTTGCCCTGTGTTGTTGCGCTTGCCTGCTGGGACTCGCACGGCCGTCAAGTGATTTCCCCTTTTCACTGTTGTTGCCAAGCAGATTGCTTCGACCTGTACAGACATTTGTTAGTGAGTGATGGAATTGGTGGCAATTGTGGTTAATACCGTTTAGTAACAACAGATTCGAATAAGAATGTCTTCAATTTTTAAATTGGGCAGAATCTTTGAACTGCACCTCTGACATCTGCTTAATGTTACCGTTCGTGTTTATTTTTATTTATTTATTTTTTAATTGTGTTTCATGGATGTTTTAGAATTGGTTTGGTTTGCTCGCGCGCGAGCGTGTCATCCAAGCAACGTTGCTTTGAATGTCGCCGCTCGGAGCAAGCGGGGCACATCGGCCCTGACTTGCTTTTCCTTTTCCGACGGTCCAACTCGTAGCAGCCAGAGGAGTCCCTCCCCTGGCCCCAACCACGTGGCCTCCAGCAGCAGCAGCAGCAGCAGCAACAGCAGCAGCAGCTGCAGCAGCAACACGCCCAACCCGGCCAGCGCCCTCCCCAACGCCACGGCAGCACGTCACACCTGCACCTTCACCCCGACCCTCGCCGCCAACTTCAACGACAACCTTATCAAGCACGTACAAGGGTGGCCCGCAGAGCACGTGGAAAAACAGGTTTGCCCATCAATTTTTTCATGGGTCAGAATATTTGAAATGCGGCGGAGGAGCTCGTTCAGTGGGAGGCTGCTCTTTTTATCTTGCCGCCCTAGGAAAAAAACAAACAAAAAAAAAACAGGGCTCAGTATCACGTTATTTCAGGATAATTTTTATGTTGTTTTGTGAAAGTTTGACGTAACGTGAAGATTATCACGTAAAAACGTAAAAAACAAAACAAAAAAAAACACGTTATTTCGGGATAATTTTCACGTTATGACGTGAAACTATGACGTTTTTACGCGATAATTTTCACGGTGGAACTGGCTGAGGGCACATTCTAAAACGCTTAACTTAAAAAAACTCAAAAAAAACGTAAAAGCTTAACCCTAGCCCTAGCTTAATGACCAAAAACAGCAATCAATCATTGCCAATTTTCATGTGCACATCTCTGGTCATGCCCACTTCCACCTCTCCAAAAACCAAAACGATATCCGAAATAACGTGATAGTTTCATGCTATAACGTGATACTGGGCCCTGTTTTTTGTTTTGTTTTTTTCCCCCAGTGTGGCAGCAACGCGCTTAGCAACGCGCTTCCGTAATTTTAAATCCTTATGTTAATTATTCTTTTACTCTCTATGTGCTTTTTATGAACTAAATGCTGATGACTGACTGTGCAGCTGAGAAACTGAATTTCCTAAATAAAGTATTTATCGGTCTTATCTATCTCCATCTATCTGTTAATCTATCTCTATCAATCTATCCATTGTTATTTATCTGTTTATCTGTCAATTTATTTCAATTTGTCTCTATTTATCTATCTATTAGGGTTGTCAAAAATATTGATATCGATATTTTTCGATACTGAAAATTAAAAACGATACCATATGACTTCTCTTTAGTATCGATATATCGGTACTACATCGATGCGACGTGCGGCCCTCCTGAAACTTTTGTGGTTGGTAGTATCGAAAATCAATACTTTCCCAAATATCGCATCGAAGTCTGAAACCCAGTATCGTGAGAACACTGTCTATCTGTGTATCTATATATCTATCTTTGACACAAACAAACTGGGAAAAAAAACAACAATGTCTGCGTTGTGGTGTTGTCATTGGTCAAGGCGTCCAGGCTACGCGAGGAAGCCCACACGATGGGCAGCCTCTGCATGTCGGAGAACTGCACCGAGCTGAAGAACCTGCGCTCGCTGGTCCGAGTCTGTGAAATCCAAGCCACGTTGCGCGAGCAAAGGTCAGCACACGAACCTCCATAGAAAGTTCCCCCGCTAGCGCGCAAACAAACACTTGACGGCAATTTCCCCTCTCTTTGTCCCCACCCCCCACCCCACCCCAACCCACCAACCGGCAGGATTCTGTTCCTGAGACAGCAAATCAAAGAACTCGAAAAGTTGAAGAACCAGAACTCGTTCATGGTTTGAAGAACTTGTCGGACTGCTGAGCTGGAAGCGGGGATCGGCGGCGGGCGTCGTTCCCGGAAGGATGGTTTAACTCGTTGCACATAAGTTAGAAGCTGGAGGGTGAAGCGTTTAAGGTTTTGCTTTCGAGCCTCGCTGGGATTCTCTGACACACACACACACACACACACACTCGCACACAAACACACACAGGAGTACTATTTGGACTGCCGGCACTGGAGAACCAAGGAGAGCCGCCGTGGTGGGGAGGGGTCGGCGGAGAACGAACAGGTTGGGGGTGATGCTTTGGTTTACAATGCCCCATTGGGTCAATGGGGGAGGGAGGGGCGGGGTGGAAAAAAAAACCAACAAAAAAAAACATGTAGATTTATTGTAGATGTTATTATCTATGTTGTAAATATGTTTTGTAGATTGAAGTCATGGAAAGCCATGCCTATCAGAGCTTTTTGGACATCAGAAACTAATCAAAACGCCTTGGTGGCTACGTTCATTTTAGCTAGCCTTTTTTTTTTTTTCTTATTCTCCTTTTTTTCTTATTCCACGTCTACTCATCCGCGGAGCCTCATTGCGTCACTTCCAGTGGAGCTCGCCGCACTGCAGAGTGCGCCACCTTGCGTGTAAACAAGAGGATGTTCAAAGCCACAGAAGCCTCGCACACGCACACACACACACACACACACACACACAAGCGATGCTGTTCCTTCGGGGGGGGTTTTTTCCCCCTCAACTCGGTTTTGCAACCGCTCGGAATGCCACCCGTAAATGGTCTTCTGGAGTGGGCGGATCCCTGCATCTGGTTCTTTCAAACATTCGCCCTCTGCAGGTGGAACTCGGCGGTGCAACGGCCGCTGGTGGACCTGCATGCACCAGTCTTATTTACTTTAAAAAAAAAAAATAAAAAACACACACAAAAAAAAAACCATGAAAACGTAAAACCAGTGCCTGGTGGTGGAGTGAGATTCTTGAGAACATGAAGAGATTTGATGGTGTGCTGCTTTTTTTTTTTCTTCTTTTTTTTTTTTTTTTTTTGGACCATTCCCACTCAGTAGTGCCACACACGCCCTCTTCTGAGACATCAACGCTTCGTTATTTTATTTTATTTTATTTTGGTTCTGTTCATCCAAGTTCACATTCTGGTTCATTCCTTCTTTCTTTTTTTTTGTACAGTTGCTAGCGCACGGGGGGGGGGGTGTTCCAAGAAAAAAGCATTTTAAACTGTAACAAATAAGGTTTAATTTATAAGAGTTGTAGTGCCGACGCTCATTATCCACGCGACGTTGCAGCCTAGTTTTCAGAGCAGTGTATCCCCAGCCGCGGCAGGTTGGCGAGGCCGACGTGTGTATGCTGACAGTGTCCTCTTGTGGCAAGGCAGGGCATCAAGAGGTTTTCCCCCCTCAAGGTCAAATGTGAAATATATGTATTGTAATAAACATGTTCAACTAAAGTGAGCATCGGGTATTTTTTTTTTATTTGCCGCGTCGTGTCGGGGTTCGTCGTCAACACCGAAAAAATGGACACACACATCAGGAAAAGATTAACTTACTTTGTACCAAAGTTATCAAGACATCTCGAGATTAATACGACTCTCCTCAGCCTCTACAAGTATCTATAGGTACAGAAGTACGTATACAAGTTAAATGGTAAAAGTGTAGTAATTAGCTAACTCTAGATTGCGGAATTTCAAACCCAAAGACGAGTTTTTGTTCGTGTTGATTTTGCATCTCCAGATTATCTTGACTTTGTTTGCTGACGATGAAAACAAGTCTCTAAAAAAAAAAATTACGAAAGGCAAGACAATGTCTGTTTAAGGATGTCCGTTACCATAAAAGAGTAACTCTGCTGCCCCCTGCTGGACATTTACTAGTACTGCATCTCGGGGCTTTTTGGAATGTTTTGTATCCGTAGTTTGACCCACACAGTAGTAGAGCAACTGTCAAAAGTCAGTGATGGCAGCGTTGTCGCCAGGGATGAACTTTTTTTTTACGCAACAAGGAGCCAATCGTTACGCACTATGCTAGCATGGAGCCAATTGGTCTGCCAGCGCTTGTTGGAAGTTCTCTGTTGCCCAAGCGTGGTCAGCACCTGTACAGCTACAGGCAACGCATGGCTCCTTTTGTATTGCGATTGTATGTAAATTCCGACTCTAAATGTAGAGCCCGGAATCCCGTTTAGAAATATGGAAGCTACTGTAGTGCCGCTAGGTCCGCTAAGATTTGTAATCAGGCCCACCGAACTTGAAGAGATTCTATATGTATACTGTATATAATAGTAAGTAAGTCATAAAATACCAGTATTTACTTAATTAGACAGTGTTTTAAGAGTAATTTCATGTCAACACAGTGGGGCTTCAAAGACATTTTGTTGTAACTTTGCTTTTGTTCATTTTCAGTGGACATTCAAACGAACGTTTTGTACATATCTCGTGATATATATTTGTTTCTCCCCAGGAGGCGGCTCTCCAAAAAACACTCCATGCGTCTGCTGCCGCTCCGGCCTCTCTGACAAAGTTTAGAACCCGTTGTGGCCCCCACCACATGCTGGCCGTCTCGAGACTTCGACACAAACTCCATCGCTCCACGTGGGAAACTGTCTGCGTGGGGCCGAGTGCATTTGAAAGCCCACTTTGCGCCCCATCATCCCCAACAATCCCAATCGCTGCCCTAGCCGCAGGGGAGAGAGGGGCCTTTTTGTCTGGCGCCTCCCTTCTATCTGCCAACGGCACGCATCTACGAGCGTCTCCCAATGTGTGAAATCAGACGCTACCTGTGAGGCGTAGTCGTCCCCCCACTTGACTGAAAGCTTGTTGACGCTCATCCTCTCAGCAGGTAGAGAGACCCTTGTTGTTGACTCCTCACTGTTGGGCCCACTGAAAAACTACCCCCCCACCCCCACTGGCCTTACAACAATTAGCATTTCTTCTGCTGGGGTCAGAAAAAAGTGCGTGGTTAGAAGTTGTGGTTAACTTGTCGCACAAAACTCCGTCAAATTGTGGCACCGGCCTTTCTGGAAGTCTGGGAAGGGGTCCACTTAAACCTCTGACCACTAGATGGCAGCATTGACTCCGGCTCGCTGCTGAGCGCGATGGGGCGACTGCTCAGTTCCAACCCACCCCCTGCCGCCGCCGCCCCCACCACCACCACCACCACCACCACCACCCCCAGCAGCCAGGATGACGTAAGAACAGTCGCGCTCTGGCGCCTCCGTGGAATTGCACATAAGGGTAATTGTCGTGCCTTCCTTTGCTCTCTTTGCCCTGAAGCAGAAAAAGTATCTTTGTTGTCTGTTGGGTCGCACGGTCGAGAAAGGTTAGGTTAGGTTGAGATCCTAGCCACGGACATATGTATGTATGTATGTACACACAAACTATGTATATATATATACATACAACATGTATAACTTATATATATACACATAAATATGTATTGAAATATATATATGCTTACATTATATGTTTGTGTTTGTGTGTATTGTGTGTACATATATACCATACATACATATATACAAACTTCAATTCAATATACACACACACACACACACACACACACCAACAGCACCCTGTTGTGTGTAGTTTCCGATATGCATCAAACCCTCTCTTTTATAAAACCACGTGTCTTGTGCTTGCGCGTGCGTGTCGTCTTGTAGGCGCCATGGGCCTTTTTTTTTTTTTTTTTTTGTGCATTGTTCCGTCGCGCCCCAACCGAACAACGACGCCGCCTAGTGCCGCTCCTCTGCTCCTCCCGGCTGCCACCGTCTCCCGCTGCAGCCCGCAGGGGGAAGAAGCAGCGACTGAGCCCGGCGTCGGCGTGGCTGAAGGTAAGACTCCACCCCCCCGCCCCCCCCTCCAACCCTCCTGACCTCACCCACACACACACCCGCACACACACACACACACACCCACCACCGCCACTGTGTCTGCTAGACTGTAATGTCATATACCTCGCTTGGGTCCTTCAAAGGGCTCGCGGCTTCTGTTTATTGGCCACATTTACACTTCACTCACGCTAATTTTTGCCTCCAGGAAGTCTCATTTTATTCCGCAATTGTTTGTGATAAATACACAACTCGCTCTGACAATTTGTGTTGTTTTTTTTGTTTGTTTGTTTGTTTTGTCTTTTACACTATATTGTTTCATGCATGTATTAATTAAAATGCGTGAGTTTGACTTAAAGAAGAAATGACAACTGAATTATTAAACTATAAAATGTAACAACAATACAATAATAATTTTGTCAACTAAATACTTGCGGCCACTACCTTTTTTTTCCTGAAGGGAAATGGCTATTCAGCGAGTGAAAAATTCTAATTCACAATATGTTTATACTTGTCCTTGAATTGTTTTTTAACCAGCCACCCACATAGAGTTGGGTGTTTTGAGACAATATTTTAATTATTTAATTATTTTTAATTTGCTTTAACAATGGTATTTCGCTATAATTATTTCTCGAAAGAAAGTGAAGGGGGGGGGGATAATGTGTCTATTTTGCAGCGTAATTTCTCAGGTCGATATATGCTTCTTTTATTTTGAAAGGAAGTCACCGAGCGCGACGGTGACGCGCAACCGACGCTCCCAACCAATCAGGATCGTGAGGGGGCGGGGCCGCGGCGGTCGGAAGCTATTTGTTCAGTAAAACCCTCCCCGTGTGCTGCGTTTGCGTGTGGATCTGGTCCAGCGGACTTTTCCCCCCACTTTTGATTATTTTTTTTTTTAATCAACATTTCGCCGAACCCAAGAAATACAACAAAACCAAAAACAGACGATGCTTTACCGTGTACGGCTTCACGTCGAAGCAGCAGGAGGAGAAGAAGAAGAAGAGCCTCGGTGATATATATTTATTTATTTTATTTTGCACCAGTTTCACCACGTTTACCGGAGTATATTTCTTTTTTTTTTCCTTCCCACTCTTGACTGTATTCGCTCGAAGACGGAGGCGCCCGCGGCTCTCACGCGAACGCACCTTTTTTTTCTTCTTTTTTTAAAAAAAAAAAAAAAACCGTCAAACAAACGACACGAAGTCGGCTGACTTTTCACGTCTCCATGCAGAAGAGACACTCGGGAGTAGACGCGACACCTTCCGCGACTTTCCTCTTCCATGGTGGATTTCCCCCCCTACGACCGAACGCCGGAATGCCTCCGCCCGCCCCGTGAGCTCCATGTGAAGCCGACGCTCAGCACCGATCGGCCGGCGGAAGTCCGACCGATGCTCCGCGGGACGTGAGGCGGACTCGTTTGCTCGTTTTTGTGCCGCGACGGCGGTGGCGCTGGTGACTTTTTCTCCCCCGTCCCCAGTCCCCCGTCCCCCTCGGCTGTAAATGGATCGACAGTCGACTTTCATTTCAGTGTGGCTGCAACTGGAACTCTGTGCCATGGCGGTTCTTCTGACTAAAGGTATAATTAATCTTTGGGTCTGGCTGGGCTGGGCATGTTTGTTGGCTTTTTTTTTTTTTTTT
This sequence comes from Thamnaconus septentrionalis, assembly GCA_009823395.1. Taxonomy (NCBI): domain Eukaryota; kingdom Metazoa; phylum Chordata; class Actinopteri; order Tetraodontiformes; family Monacanthidae; genus Thamnaconus; species Thamnaconus septentrionalis. The sequence continues at coordinate 13,613,576 of CM020520.1, forward strand.
TCACCTTCCCTTTTTTGTGTGTGTGTGTTTCGACTTTAAAACAAAGTCGAAACGCGGTTATATTTCAGATAAAGTCGACTACAAGACTTCAAGTCGACAAAGGCATTTTTTTTGTTTTGTTTTGTTTGTTTTTTATAAATAGCCAAAACACAGCTAAGAGTGGCTTTGGCTGTCGACGACTCTTTAGTTTCAAACCTAATTGTCGTTCAGCGCCGCTCTGTACTTTTTTTTTTGAAGTTCCCTCAATAACTACATTGCTAACCAACCAAAAAAAAAAAAAAAAAAGGTCCCCAGCCATAATTCAACTGCGCTTGTAAAGGCCCAGGATGTAGGAGTCATATCCACAAAAACAGCTTTAATTACCCCCAAAGTAAGTCATGGGGTTGGAAGGCCTGTGATTTACTCCCTGCGCTGCACCGGACCAATCCACACTGCTGTGATTCACTAGGATAACTTGTGTATTTTTTTATTTTTTTTCGGGTGGTGGTAGTTTATGAAGTTTCCATTCACTGAAGATTAGCCTGTCCAATCTGCTTCACCTTGCTCCTTTTTTTTTTTTTTTTTTTTTTTTTTTTTTTTTTATATACCCCAGAGGTGGGCAAATTGTTTGACTGGTGGGGGTGGGGGGCCACAGTGGCTTCTAAAATGTGACAGAGAGGGTGGGGGTGGCGGAGCAGCAGCAGATGGACAGAGTGTTTTGGTGACCCACCGCCATTAGGAGGAAAAATCTAAAAAAAAATATAGTTGGTAGAGAGCAGGTCGGTTGAAAAATCAGCGTCTTTGAATGCCCCAGCGGTGTTTGGCTCTTTATTGACACGACTCCTAAAAACGCTGAAAAATTGGGATGAAACAAAGCTACTCTACAGCCACCTGACTAATAATATCATTTCTTTAAGCTCAATCGGGCCGGATTAAAAAAAAAAAAAGCTCAACAGGGCCCGCATAAGGCCCCGGGCCGTAGTTTGCCCGTGTCCGTTTTACCCCCTTGGCCAACAAGGGGGCCTCGAGTTTCTAATGAAATATTCTCCGAGTGACCTGGCCGAGCTCCTGTCGCTCCAATCACTCGCAGGAGAAACGACTGATCTGATGAATGGGCTCCCGTCCCTGGGAGCAGGTCGGGAGTCGGTTAGCTTCCTGTGGTTCCCCCCCGTGCCCCCCCCCCCTCCTTAAATTGCAGTTTCAACGCGTCAAGAGATTCGGTCTCCGCCGCGACGCGTCCTCTATGGAGTTTTGAAAGCGCCGTTTTCAGGAGTTTGGTTCCAGAAGAATCTCCATCGTTCAGTCCTTAAAGTCACTGCATCTCTTAAGCCGAGCAGTGGGGCAAACTATGGCCCGGGGCCATGTTGCGGCCCGGACCGAGCTCAAAAGAAGTCGTATCGATCGTCAGTCAGTCACAAAATCGCTGCGTCTCATCCAATTTTTCAGTGTTTTCAGAGTCATGTCAATAAAGAGCGAAACACCGCGGGGCCTCAGTGACGCTGATCTTGTTGTGACTTTTGCCTTTGTTCGTTTTCAATTGACATGACGGCACGTTTTGGACCTATCCCATGATATGCTTTTCCACCAGTGAGGTGGCTCACCAAAACACTCCATCCATCTGCCGCTGCTCCGACCCCTCTGTCAAACCTTAGAAGCCATTGTGGACCTCAGGGCAAACGGGCCGCTAATTACAGACTGGCTTCCTGTTTTTATACAGCAGAGTGGTGGTGAGGGGGGGGGGCGGGGGACGTCCGCTGAAACGATGCGAAAGAAAAAAAAACAAAAAACTTCCGGTGGTCTTCGAAGGAAGTCTGGATCTGGCTGGATTCACCGCGCACGGCGCGCCGCTTTCAAAATAAAAGTAAGGCGCAGCCACGGGGCACACTGACGGACTTTGGTTGTCTCGCTACAAAGGCAGTATTTGTACTTAATAAAGGGCGGCGGGGGGGCTAATGCTGTTGGGAGCAGGAATCCTCTCTTGTACCTACAACTGTGAACCCTGATGACCTCCCGCATAGATCCAAACGGGGGGGGGGGGCAACTTTGAAAGTGACGGAGCAGCAGCAGCAGCAGATGGATGGATGGAGCGTTTCAGTGACCGACCTCCATAGGAGCAATTAATATGTGATGGCACCAAGTCACTGTCTTTGAAGCCCGATGGTACTTGGCTTAGCATTCTCTACCAAAGCGCAGGCTTGTCGCCGCAAAGGTGTCCTAACCCTCCGCCCCTTCCACTTCCAGGGGAGATCAGGTGCTACTGCGACGCGCCGCACTGCGTGTCCACGGGCTACATGTGCAAGTCTGAGGTCAACGCCTGCTTCACCAGGGTGCTGGAGCCGCTCAGCGCCAACTCCCCGCTCGCCCACGGCTGCCTGGACCCGGTGGCTAACGCGGCCGACGTGTGCGCCGGCCACTCGGACGCGGCGGCGGCGGCGCTGGAATGCTGCCACGACGACATGTGCAATTACAGAGGCCTGCAGGAGTTGGCGCACACCAGGGACGCGGCAGGTAAAAGGATTGCTCGCGTGCGCTGCGTACGAATGGCTAGCTTGCGGAGCCGTTGTAGTTTCCTCCCTGGCGAAAACGCTTCTCCTGGTCTTTTCTTCGCTGCTCTTTTTTTTTTTGTTCTAGAGCTGACTTTAACGAGCGGTGGGAAGCTAGTAACGTGACGTCAAGAAGCTATTATTTTGCGCGCACCTTGTCATTACCCCCCCGACTGTTTAAAAAACATATGGATGAACTTTTTCTCCGTGTTTAAGCCAATTAAAGTCGTTAAAAAGCGCACGGGGCTGCGACGGGGGGATTCTCACTCTGAGAACACAGACTAGGACAGGCGTGGCCAAGCTACGGCCCGGTGAGCTTTTTGATCCGGCCCGCCGAACTTGAAGAAATGCCATTTGTAGTTAGTAAGTCATACAATAGCAGTATTTCCCCAATCAAACAGTGTTTTAAGAGGCATTCCAGGAAAGAGCTAAATAGGTTGGTTGGTCACCAAAACGCTCCATCCATCTGCTGCTGCTCCGGCCCCCTCTGTCAAATTTAAGAACCCATTGTGGCCCGGCAGTCAAAGCAGTTTGCCCAAGGGGTCTCGGGTTCACTCGGAATCTAACCCCGCTAGTCAGCGCGAGAACGAAACGGACCATCTAACGGACCAAACCGGGAAGCTAACGCTAACCAAAGATGCCGCTCGAGGAGGCTTTGCTTCTTTGTTCAAGCTGCACTTTATTGACAAGATTCTCTTCTCAATTGCTCGCCTGTGGTAAATGAAAGTGAAAAAGATGCTATCGGGGCTAACGACAGCGTGCTAATCTAGAGGACGTGCGCCAAGGGAAAAAGTTGCCGAATGTTTCGGAGAGCAGATGTGGAGGACGCGCGCGCAGCGCTAATTGGCGTGACGTGATTGTCGGAAGGTTTAAAAATAAACTTTATTGAAAATCCAGGTCACGAACGCGGCAGTGCTCAGTCCGACTTGTTTTGGGATTGTGCAAGAGATCGCAAAGGGAACAACAAACTACAAGAAAGAAGTCGTCTTCGTGCTTTTTTTTTCTTTTTAACCTTGTGCTTTGTTTCAAGAGCTGCCCCAAACGAGCTGCTGTTGAAAGACTTTTTTTTTTTTTTTTCAGAAGTGCAATGTAAAAAAAAACGGCAAAGCAAAGCAAAGGTGTGAAAACAACTCTCGCTCTCCCGCCCCATTTGAACCAAGACCTCGACTTGGACTGTCAAACGATCCGGCTAGCACGAGAAAGCGATCGCGATCATTAGCGCACAATTTTAGCCTCTCTGACTCATCTGTTGTTTTTTTTTTTTTTTTGCCTTCCTCGCTCGTCTCATTTTCCCCTCTTTAGATATGTGGTTTCCAGGAAAAGGCTGCGCCCGAAAGCTTCTCATTAGGCTGCGAAAAGCCGTGCACGTTCAAAGACAGTCGCGTCTCCCTTTAAAGTAAAAAAACGAAACAAAAAAACAAACCCGCTGCCATCGTGCGTTCAAAGATTTTTACTTGTGACATGTCGCATTACATGGCCGTGAAATGCTGGTGTGGCAGAACTCGACGTGATTGTGCATCACAAGGAATGAAGAAAGTGTTTCAAAAAAAAAAAATTGTTGAAAAAGTGGCCAGTTAAATAGAAGTTTTACAAAAATACAAAGTTAAAAAGTGGCAACTACAGTTATGCAATACTATACAGAATAAAATAATATTTGTAAACTACAGCCCTGGGGGCCATATGTGGCCGTTCAGCTTTTTAATCCGGCCCGCTGATACTTGAAGAAATGACATTAATAGTAAGTCTTCGCTAGCTAGCTAGTCTTCGCTTCAAAGACGCCAGTTCTGTTGTAACGTTGCTTTGGTCCATTTTCAATATACGCTAGCGTATCCCATGATGCACTTTTTTCACCAATGAGGCGGGTCACCGAAACACTCCATCCGTCTGCTGCCGCTCCGGCCCCCTCGGTCGCATTTTAGAAGCCGCTGTGGGCCCCACCAGTCAAAAAGTTGGCCCACCCTTGCAGTGAAATTCACAGTTATTATTATCTTCCTGAAATACCACGGCTTTCGTGTCGCTCCCTTATAATACTGACTGACAATGAAACCGGTCCGTGGCGCAAAATACATATAAATGGACTTGTGACAACACGCTAGCTCGCAGCTAACCTCGACATTTGTCTTATTTTTTCTCTCTCTCTCTCTCTGTGGCGCGCTAGATCACAGCCGCTACCAGCTGGACGGCGCCAACCGCAACCTGGTGACCCGCGTGCAGGAGCTGAGCTCGGCCCGCGAGGTGTGGTTCCGGGCGGCGGTCATCGCCGTGCCCATCGCCGGCGGCCTGGTCCTGGTGCTGCTGGTCATGCTGGCGCTGCGGATGCTGCGCAGCGAGAGCAAGCGGCTGCGCGACCGGCGGCAGCAGATGCTGTCGCGCCTCCACTACAGCTTCCACGGCCACCACCACCACCACCACGGCCTCCACCACCACCACGGCCTGCACCACCACCACGGCAGCCACCACGGCCTGGGCCTCCACCACCAGGCCAAGAAGCTGGACCTGGAGTGCATGGTGCCGGTGACGGGCCACGAGAACTGCTGCCTGAGCTGCGACAAGACGCGGCAGGGCGAGTCGGCCGGCGAGCGGGTGCTGTCGCTGGTGCACTGGGGCGTGTACAGCGGCCACGGCAAGCTGGAGTTCGTATGATCCTGGCAGGACCTTTCCGCTTCAGAAGAACATTCCTTATTATTAATATTATTGTTTTGTTGTCTGTTTTTAAAAAAAAAAATCTGTTTAAAACCAGAGGCAAAAAAAAAAAAAAAAAATCAAGACTGATCTCACGTCTGGGATTTTTTTTGTGTTTTTTTTTTTTTTTGCTAGAGGAGCACTTTAATAATAATAAAAAAGAGAAAGAAATGAAAGGCAAAGCTGTATTGAAAACTTGAGCGGGCAGGACTGAGGTGGAGTGAGAGCTCCGTCGTCGCCGAGGATCCTGGACTTTTGAGACGCCGAGCGCTGAAGGATTCCAAAATCTGTCTTATTTGCACACTTGTTTAAAGAAAAAACAACAGAAAACGGACGTCGTCGTGGTTACTGAAAACAAGTATTTTGTTGTTGTTGTTGTTGTTTGTTGTTTTCTTTTTTACACTGACACCAGGGTATGTTTAAATAAAGAGCTAGTTCGAGGAGTGAGAGGCAAGGGAAAAAAAAAAGTTGAAATGGGCGAACGCCCGGCGTCTCTCGCTGCCGTCCGACTGTGAGCTCGATGCCGTGTATGAAAGAAGAACCGGGAGGAGAAACGCACCCAATAAAAAAAAAAAGACGTTCTATTTATCCGGATGCTTCACTCTTGGGGTTTCTTTTTTTCTTTCCCGTCTCCTTCTGGTGCCACTTTGTTACTTCTTCTCGAGGGTGAACGCCGTCCCTCCAGGCTCTGGCTGGCTGGCTGGCTGTCTGTCTGGCCAGGTCCTGCGAGTGCGACTGAAGAAAACCACAACCACTGAATGTCGAATCCCTTCAACAGCGCCGGAGTGTTTTTTTTTGCCAAACTCTTTAAATTAAAGCTCAGTTGAGTTTTTCCTGACCGACCGCCCCTGGGTTTCAGGGCTGGGCAAACGTTTTGGCTTAAAATGGAATCATTTTTTAAAAAAAAATAAAAACTAAATGGTGAAACTGACCTGGATAAAAAAGAAAATGGTGGCGCCATCATTGCAGGGGCGTGTCAGGGGCGTGTCCCCGTGATTAGCATCCACGGCAGGTGCCTTCAATCTTCTAATCAGCCGGGCTGCCTGCTTTAAAAAAAGGGTGGGAAGGAGTCGGTGTGCTGTTTGGCCGTTTGGCTGGCATGCAGGCCGCAGGGAAGTGAGGAGCCTCAGCAGCTCGGGGAGGAAAGCCGTAAGACGGGCCGCGTTCAAGGTTGAAGGCTGTGGAAGCGTCTCCAAGCGGGTTGCGCGACTCCTTCAGAAG